>PVLC010003721.1:0-93481 GCA_004027655.1 Graphiurus murinus
TACCAACCATGTCTCTGAAATAGATACATTTAAATATTGATGTATTACTACTTGACAGGAACTTATCATAACTATTTTTGTAGATAAACCCATAGTGGTGGTATATTAAAAAAAAGTCTGTAAATGATTACAGATACATACAGTATTGACTGTAGGTTAAAGATGATGGCTAATGAGTACAAAGGTGCAGAAGAAGTATTTCAAACATCCTATGACACAGTAGGATAGCTATGCTTGACAAAAATTAATTGCACAATTCAAAGCAACTGGTAGAGAGGATTTTGAATGTTTATAACACAGAGAAATAATAAATTTTTGAGGTAATGGATATACCAACTATTCTGATCTGATCATTGCACATTATATACCTCTATTGAAATTTCACACTATATATCCTAGAAATTTACACAATTATTTTGTGTCAATTAAAAATAAAAACATATATTTAAAAATGCAGAAGTCATATTCTTATACCAGAATATAATTTAAATGTCATATTCAGCCTCTCAAGATATAAAAGCCACAATGTCTGGGATATATGTTTAAAGAATGAGTGAAGACTAAATTACATAAGATTGATAAAAAACTGCAGTTTTTAAAATGCATAATTAACTTTTGGTTGACATATAATATTTGTATACATTTATGAAGTATAATGTGACATTGTGATTCATTTGTACATTGGGTATGCTCAATCAGATAAAAGCAATACACAGGAGAGAGTTTACATGGATCATTGTAGGAAACATGGATCATTGTAGGAATAAGACAGCATGTTAAGGGTATGAGAAAACCTCCAAATATCTAAGCATCAACAAAGAAGTAAAAAACAGCAAAAACAAAACAAAAATGCATATAAGTTCCTGAACTAAGGTTGATTTTTTTTTTTAACTATGAGTAAGTACACTGAAAACTCTTACCTGAACATGAACAAAAGAGTATAGGATATGTTCTAGCTTTCTTAGATAGATGGAAAAATTAGTGTTGCAGAGTAAGACTAATGAAGAGTCATAGAGAAGTATTAAGTTATGTTCCATGTATACTACTTGTTCAATAAAATTATTTTCCTGAGCCAGGCGTGGTGGCACAGGCTTATAATCCTAGTACTTCAGAGGCTGAGACTGGAGGATCCAGGTTCGAGGCCAGCCTCAGCTACTTAGTGAGGCCCTCTGCAACTTAGTGAGACCTTGTTTCAAAATAAAGAATAAAAAAATAGGACTGTGGGTGTAGCTCAGAGGTAGAATGCCCCTGGGTTCAATCCCCAGTACCGAAAAAAAAAAAAAATTATTTTCCTGATTCAACTTCATTTTTTTTCTACTTGCTTATATCTTCATGCCAAAATTATATAGAGAAAAAATACATTTTGCAAAATAGGAACTATTTATTTAACTATATGATAGGAAGTTTTTATGTTCCATTTCCCTTTTTATGTATCCTGAACATTTCTTTAATACTTTGAGATGCTTAAAAATAAATCCAAGCAACCAAAGTTTATACAAAGCTTAAACTTAAAACCAGAAGAAACATCAAAATTAGCAGAATTGGTCTCCTGTCAAACTAAACATTTTCAAGTGGAAGAAACAGGACTCCTCAGTTGTCTGTATTTATTTTCTTATCACTTGAAACCATTAGCTAAAGACTAAGATAATATGAGTCTTATTTTTGATAATGAAATAGTTTTAAAAAACAATATGTCTATTTGTGGTGTGTGTGTGTGTGTGTGTGTGTGTGTGTGTGTGTGTGTGTGTGTGTGAAGCTGGAGATTAAACCTAGGGAAATTCTACCTCTGAGCTACACCCCGCTCCCACCCTGTGACTGCCCAAGCCATTTTGTTTTGCTTTAAATCAAGGTGTTGATAGGTTGCTGAGAATCTCACTTCATTGCTGAGTCTATTCTTGAATCTTCAATCTTCCTGTCTCAGCCTCTCAAATAAATTGAGATTACAGGTGTTCACCACTACATCCAGCATAATATATCTTAATATGTGGTTATTATCTAAAGAATAGCTTAATATTAACTATTCTATAAACATGGTTTTCTCTTTAATGCACTATTTTGCCTATTAGAACACAGTTATTATTTAATCCTTCTTTGATTGAATTGGTTTAATCTATAATATGTGAAATAATTATAATTGTAGTTTTAACTTAGAGTATTATTTTCACTGACAAATCCCAATGAAGTATAATCATTCAGATTTAAAAAGGAAATGACCACATATTGCTTTTTTACCCACATATAATTTACCACATAGTTAGTAACATTGCAACAAATAGTTGCCTTGTGTAAAAGTGTAAATCAATCACTAGAATGATCATATCCTTAGGGAATAATAGCACTACTAAGTTCAAAGGATATTAACAATTACCTAATCCAATGTTTTCCTCACTGGAATTGTGAAAATTAAGTTCTCCCAGAAGGACTGCCTTGGGAAAACTGGGCTAATGAGTAGGTATTTTCTCCTTTCTCAGCCCAAACACACTGACCTTTTTTTTTTTTTTTTTTCTGTTCAACAAAAGGCAGTAAACAGGGTATGATTTACTGAAAAAAAAAAATTAGTGATGAAGTCAAAGCACTTATTATACACATAATTTTTTTCAGAATGAGTAGGCTATAATTTATACATAAAATGAAGAAGTAGTAGAGAAGAAAGTTATAGTGAGATTATATATATATATATATATATGCTGTTTTATTTAGGCAAAGTTTATTCTTTCACTAAAAAATTTCCTATATTTCTTGTCTATAATTGATGCATTTTTAAAGTTCTGAATGCATTTTCTCATCTTTTTTTTGCTAAAATGCACACAAAGAAAATGTACCATCTCAACTATTTTTAGGTGGCATTTAATCCATTCATAATGTAGTATATCCACTGCCCTGTACATTTCCATAACACTTATCAACTTGTATTCTCATTAAAAAATAATCCCCCACTTCCCCCTTCCACAGCTCTTTTTTTTTTTTTTTTTTGCGGTACTGGGGATTGAACTCAGGGGCATTCTACCTCCGAGCTATACCCCCAGCCCTATTTTTTATTCTTTATTTGAAACAGAGTCTCACTAAGTTGCGGAGTGCCTCACTAGGTAGCTGAGGCTGGCCGCAAATCAGGATAGTCCTCCGGTCTCAGCCTCCTGAATGCTGCCATTACAAGGGTGCGCCACCACGCCCGGCTCTTTCCACAGCTCTTGATAGTCACCATTCTTCTGTCTAACTCTATGATTTTGAAAACTGTATGTCAAGTAAATTTGAATCATACAATATTTGTCCTTTTATAACTGGTTTATTTCAGTTAACCTAATGTACTAAAGTTTTATCCATGTTGTAGCATGGGTTGAAATTTTCTTTCATTTTAGGCTGAGTAGTATTCTACTTGTGTGTGTGTGTGTGTGTGTGTGTGTGTGTGTGTGTGTGTGTGTGTGTGTGTATGAATAGAAAGATACATTGCTTAGGTCATCAGTAAATGAACACTTGGGTTGTTCCTGTGATGTAGCTATTATGAATAGTGCTGTTAAGAACATGGATATACAAATATCTTCTTGAGACCATGTTTTCCATTCTCTTGGGTATACTCCCCAAAGCAATATACCAATTGCTGGATTATATAGTAAATCTACTTTTAAGTTTGTGAGGAAACACCATATTTTTTATCCACAATGGCTGTATATTTTCTATATCCCCACCAATTTTGTACAAAGTTTTCAATCTTTTTTAACCTGTTATCTTCTGTTTGCTCAATAATTTTTATAGTTATCATAATGTGTTTTATGTGGTATCTTACTGGAGTTTCTATTTGCATAATACCAGTGATAAGTAAATTTGAACATCTTTTTACATGTCTTGTGGCCATTTGTCTATTTTCTTAAGAAAATGTCTATTAACATCACTTGTCCATTTTTAATCCAATTGTTTTGGCTAAAATTTAGTTATCTATATATTATAAATATTATCTACTTATCAGATGTATGATTTATAATTACTTTTCTCCTTCTATATGTTATTTTTCTGATGTTATTGTTTTATGTACAAATTTAAAACTATTTTGTGAAGTCAAATTTGTCTAGTTTTTCTTTTATTCCCTATACCCTTGGTATCAAAAGTAATAAATCAATGCTAAATCAAAAGTCCTGAGCTTCTACTCCATAATTTATTTGAAGAAATGTATAGTTTTAAAACTTATATCTTAGCCGGGCGTGGTGGCGCACGCTTTTAATCCCAGCATTCGGGAGGCTGAGACCGGAGGATCAGGGTTCGCGGCCAGCCTCAGCTACCTAGTGAGGCACTCCGCAACTTAGTGAGCCTCGGTTTCAAAATAAAGAATAAAAAAATAGGGCTGGAGGTGTAGCTCGGAGGTAGAATGCCCCTGAGTTCAATCCCCAGTACTGCAAAAAAAACAAAAAACTTATATCTTGGTTATTGATACATTTTGAGTTAATTTTTATTTTGATGTAAGTAGGGCTTTAATTTTGTTGTTTTATCGATATATAAATATGCAACCTAAATATGCATATATAGATATGCAGCCTTTCCATAACCATTTGTTTAAAAAAATACTCTATTCCTTATAGACTTGGAACCCTTGTCTGCAAAATCCATTTGAAAATATATACAAGGGTTATCTCTAGAACCACTATTCTATTGGTCTAAATGTCTATCTTCAAGCCAGTGTCACACTTTTTAAAATTTTTGTAGATATGTAGCAAGTTTTGATACCAGAAAGTATGTTTTTCTTCTTAAATGTTGTAAAGGTTATTTGGGGGTCCATGAAGACTCAGTATGAGTTATAGAATGAGTTTTTCTATTACTGCAAAAATGTTACTGTTATTTTATAAAGATCATATTTAATTTATACCTTGCTTTTGGTGGTGTTGGCATCTTAACTCTTTTAGTTCATAAACAAGAAATGTGTTTCCATTTATTTATGCATTTTTTTAGTTTTATTACAATGTTTATTTGTTCTCATTATACAGGTTTTTCTCCTCCATTGTTAATTCCTATATATTTTGTTTCTTTTCATGGTAATTAAAATGAAAATATTTCTATATTTTTCAGATTGTTCAATGTGAATGTATAGAAATGCAATTGATATTTTATGTGTTAATTATCTTGTTACTTGCTAAATTTATTAATTCTAACAGTTATTTTGTGGAAACTTTAGGAATTTCTACATATAATATCATGTCACAAAGAAACATTGTTTCTTTCCATTTTGGATGCATTTGATTTAATTTTCTTATAGAATTATCTGGCTAAAAGTTCTAGTACTATGGTAAATAGAAATAACAAAAGCAAGCATCTTTGTCTTGTTTCTGATCTTAAAGGAAACGCTTTAGTCCTTCAACATTGAGTATGGTACTCACTGTGGATTTTAATATATGGCATTTATTATGCCAAAATAGTTTATTTTTATTCCTAATTTGTTGAGAGGTTTTTTTTATCATGAACAAATTTTGAATGTCAATAATCACATGGATTTTTAAAATTCCATTAATGTGGTTGTTGGAGACTGACAGTGCTCAAGGTCTGTTTTTGCAGATTCACAGGTGCATAGAAGTTTGTTTCTGCAGGAATGCAGATTCTCATAACAGGTGCTGATTACTGACCAAGGGAAAGAGTACTGTTTTGTCTCAAGATGTTTATTCAGATTGTTACAGTAAAAACTATGTGAATATTTGTTCTTTGAACCTTGGACCTGGATATGATTATTTTCACAGATGCAACCATTGTGAGAAAGCTTTAACCTTGAAGTATACTTTGATGCTCTAAAAAGTATGTAAGGGCTGAGCTGAATAAACTCAGGGTGGCAGTATCCAGTGTCAGCCCTCCTGAATCTATCCCTTGTGTTTTCTCTGTCTTAAGTAACTTTTGTCTTTGTTTTTCTCAAGCCACACTTTCTCCCTCCAAGCTTGTCTGACTTAGCCGGCTGGCTCCATCTTCAAGAGTGGTGCCCGGATCAGAGACTTGGATACGGAGATAAAGCAGTGATGGTCACCACGGAAGAATGCTAGCAACATAGGTAAAAAAGGGAAACGTGGTTGAATTCTTTTTTTTTTTTTTTTTTTCAGGAGTTTGTATATACAGTTAATAAGAAAATGGGCCAAGGTAATAGTCGACTACTCTTTGTACAGTTATTAAAGAATATGATAAGTGCTCGAGAAGCAAAAGTTAGTTGCCAGAGATTTAGTGATTTTCTTAATTTTGTAGAAGTATGTCCCTGGTTTCCTGAAAAAGAACTGTAAATATAGAAACATGGCTAAAAGTAGGAAGATGTTTACAAGATCATAATGAAGTCCATGGACCAGATAAAATGCCTGTAGATTCACTTGGGCTATGGACTCTGATTAAAAATAGTTAAGACATGAACAGCATAAATTAGAAGAAGCTTTGGGTTATGCTGAAGTCAAAGAAGGTCTTCCTGTTATACCTTCTGCTCCTGTGAATGGTAACAACCTTTTAGACCCTGATGAGGTAGATAATACAGATTGGAAAGCAATTCCACCACCAATCAATAGTTCTTGTACAAATTTGAGTGATTTTGAAAAAGATACTCCATTAATTACCTTTTCTCATGCAAAAGAATCTACCACAGATGTAAAACTCCTGCGAGCTGAATTAACTCAGCTACGGCTTATTGTACAGCAGAAAGATTATTAAGAAGTAAGTATGCTTCTTTACTCTTTGTGACTGGCTGATCTCACATAACATAATATTTTCCAGTTGCTTCCATTTCCCTGCAAAGAACATGATTTTGTTCTTCTTTATGGTTGAGTAAAATTCCATTGTGTACATATCCTATAGTTTTGTAATCCATTCATCTGTAGATGGACATCTTGGCTGCTTCCATAGTTTGGCTATTGTGAATTGTGCAGCTATAAACATAGATACAGCCAGTCACAAAGAGTAAAGAAGCATATGTTCTCCCTAATATGAGGATGCTAGGGAGAAGATGGGGCATAAGAGGGTCTCCAGATGGAAAAGGAGAGACCCTGGATAAACAAAGAAGTTGATTTAACCGAAAGGGATAGACGGGAGGCGGGGGCGGGGGGGCACTCGAATGTACATCAAGGTTACTCACTAAACCGAACTGAGGTGGAGGGTGGGTGGGGGGGCGGGGTAGGAATCTAGGGAAGGGGTAAAATGAGAAATGTGGGCACATATGTCGTTATTAATTTGTACCTAACAAAGATGTATGCCTACAACGCACGAATAATAAAAAAAAAGAGGTAAATATTATGAAAAAGATGGGTGTTTATATTTACAGTCCCAGTCAAGCTGTTTCACAGCAGCTTTTTGATCAAGGACTTCTTCCTAGCCAAGGTCTGGGGAAAAAAGGGCAGGGAATGATTACTCCAATTGAAGCAAAAAGACATTCTTCCAGAAATGGCTTAGGATATTTTTAACATTGACCATTGTCCTGCCTGTGCCTCATGCAGATGCTATCACTTGGAAACATGATAAGTCTGTTTGGGTGCACCAGTCGCTGTTAAATCAGGAAAAAATTATAGCAGCTCAAGTGTTAGTGCAGGAACAGATTGATGCTGGACATATAGAGCCTTCTAATTCTCCATAAACAACTTACTGATGATTATTCACCCTAAAAGATTTGTAGCTGCTCTAATTTTGAAAATTTCTACCTTAATCTCTATTATTACTTCTTTAACTGTTTCAACTAGGTAAATGATTTCAATTTGTTTCTTATTTTGTTAAAAGGTGTGTACAAAATTATTTCACAATGTAAATTCAAGAACAGAATTATGACAAAAAGAAACCAGTATGTAGGAATGAGAAAGAAATATAAAAGGGTACATGGGTATAAAAAGTTTTGGTAAAAAAGGATAAAAATAAGAAAGCATTTTGTATGAAGTAAGATTTATCCTAAGGTTGTCCCAAAAGGAATAAAAAAGGATTAGGATAAAAATAAGGGTTAAGCAAGTAACAGAAGGTTTGTGGATGTTTATAAGAGGATAAAGCTTATAAAAGAAAGTTCACATATGTGATAAAGATGGTTTTATTTAAAACGAGTAGGTAAAAAAAAAATGGCAATGAGGTTCTATTAAAGCCTACCTCTTTTGAGACCTTAGTGGCCAATTGTACTTCTGCTTATATTTGACCCATGTATATTAAATTATGTGGATAAGTTTGTCTTCAACAGACTTAAATCCATTAAATTAAAAAATAAAAAAGGAAGAGTCCAATCCTACCTTGCCACATAATCTACTGAAATACTCTCTTTTCATTTTAAATTTTTAAAATATTGATGCCCATGGTAGCTCAGCTGCAGAGTGCTTTTGGCATCCAGCTACAAAGAATACTTTTGCTTATGCTAAATGGAAAAACCCATGCACTGGTCAATGGAAAAAGCCCGACCCTGTGATTTTGTGGGGTCAAGGCCATGTTTGTATTTTCTCACAGGATGAAAATGGAGCATGCTGGCTACCTGAATGCCTGGTACAACATGCATCACAGACAAATACCACCCTCGCTGATGTTCCCGATTCTGTTGCTCCTGATGAACTGGGCCCTGATGACAACAACTGAAGTCTACTGGGCCTATGTTCCTGATCTGTCACTGCTTCACCCTGCAATGTGGGAAGATAGACAAATCATGGTGATGGTAAACAACTCTCGACTCCTTGGTCTTCCAGTGACTGATGACTTACAAATTCCAGAAGCTGTTCCAATCAACTACACTGGGATAGATGTAGGTGCACCTATATGCTTCTCAAAAAATGTTACTGTTCCTGGGTGTCTAACTTTAACATCTCAAGTTCTTCATAAGACTGGACTTTTTGTTTGCAATATACAAGGACTAGTTTTATGGGCACCAAAAGGAGATGAGGTGGAAAATCTAGCTGCCCCTTGATCTCAGTTACCTTGTGAAGAAGATTTCATGTGTTACACCAGGTGTCTCTACTGGAGAAGATGCATCTCTTATGCACCTCAAAGAAGTAACATCACTGGGACTGATAAGTATATTTTGGACTAGTCTGTAAGGCAAACATTTAATACATATTTAAAAGGAGTGGTTCATTGTAGGGAATTAAAATATTAAGA
Organism: Graphiurus murinus; assembly: GCA_004027655.1. Lineage (NCBI taxonomy): Eukaryota > Metazoa > Chordata > Mammalia > Rodentia > Gliridae > Graphiurus > Graphiurus murinus. The sequence goes on from PVLC010003721.1 coordinate 9,055, forward strand.
ACTATTTAACAAACTTATTTTTGAGACAAGCTATTGATGATTTTTTTTCCTTTAGCTTGGAAAAAATACTAGTAAATTTAAACAGAGAGATTTTTCAGAATCTGTTAGGTTTTACTGCAGGAATGTGGTGGTCATCTTCACATAGACTTCAGACACGTATTTGGAAAATAGCAGCTGCTATGGGAAAAGTAGTTCCTTATGGAAATGATGCTAATCTTAAGCCTGAGGTTGTAACTGCTTGTGTTAATTTACCATATGTTTTGCTTATAGGGAAAGTAGTTATTAATTTTAGAAGTGATAGTTTTAATTTTTCTTGTATTAATTGTATGCTTTTTCCCCTGTGTATCATTAGTTCCTATTGGCACTCGAGTTATACTAGTTAAGCAACCAACTTTTGTATTGCTACCTGTTAATTTGACTGAGCCATGATATAATGATAAGGGGTTACAAGTTTTACAAGAAATTGATTTAGCATTGAGCCACCCTCGTAGATTTGTTGGGCTTCTAATTGCTGGAATTGTTGGTTTGCTTGCTCTTTTAGCCATTGCTTCTGCCACTGCTGTTGCTTTAGCACAAGAAGTACAAACTGCTCACTTGTTAGTCAAATGTCTAAAAATGTTACACATACTTTAGGTACACAAGATATCAAATTAGAACATAGATAATATAGAATATTTGAGTGATGAAATTAAGGATTTAAGAGCTAATGTCCAGGAGTTGAAAGTTAAATCTGGACTACAATGTCATGCTACATTTAATTGGATTTGTGTTACTCAAAAGACTTATAATGAAAGCTATCATAATTGAGATAGAGTCAAAGCTCACTTACAAGGAGTTTGGCACCATGAAAACATATCATTGGATTTGTTAAAACTTCATCATGAAATTGCTAACATAAAAAGTACTAGCCCTCTTAATTTTGATGCCACTAAAACAGTTTAAAGTATTCTAGACAAATTATCAAGCCTCTCACCTTCCTGGTCCTCATTCACTTCTTTAACTGGAGGACTTGTAGGTATTGGTGTCCTGCTACTTGTAGCTCTGTGTTTGCTATTGATTCTGGTGCAAACCTTGTCAGCACTATAGGGAAAATAAAAGCTGATATGCATGGAATAAAGCTCCATATGACCCCTTGTGCAGGAACTGGTAGTCAATGATGGGTAAGATTCTCTTAAGGACAGGTCAACCTAAGACAGGATATAGGTGTATATCACTTATGCTCCCATGACAGGTAAGACTTGTATCTTAAAGAGAACAACCTAAGACAGACATAGTTTGCTGCATCTCAACTATGAGAGTTGATGACTTTTGTTCTATAATTTAAAAATGGGGGAAACTGTTGGAGACCGACAGTGCTCAAGGTCTGTTTTTGCAGACTCACAGGTGCATAGAAGTTTGTTTCTGCAGGAATGCAGATTCTCATAACAGGTACTGACTACAGACCAAGGGCAAGAGTATTGTTTTGTCTCAAGATATTTATTCAGATTGTTACAGTAGAAACTATGTGAATATTTGTTCTTTGAACCTTGGACCTGGAGATGATTATTTTCACAGATGCAACCATTGTGAGAAAGCTTTAACCTTGAAGTATACTCTGATGATCTAAAAAGTATGTAAGAGCTGAGCTGAATAAACTCGGTGTGGCAGTATCCACTGTCAGCCCTCCTGAATCTATCCCTTTTTTTCCTCTTTCTTAAGTAACTTTTGTCTTTGTTTTTCTCAAGCCACAATTTCTCCCTCCAAGCTTGTCCGACCTAGCCAGCTGGCTCTGGCTTCGATATGTGTTCTATTACATTTATTAAGAGTTTTATATGCAGAACAGTCCTCTGTGTGGTCTTAAAACAATCAAAGTGAGTCAATTCTCTGTTATTTTAAAAAATGGACTCTTTATTATTGGCTAATAAATACTGACATATGTTCTTCTCTTTCGATTCATCTTACTTAATGCTCAGTAAGCTTTTTAGATGTTTGTATTCATGCCTTTCATCAAATTTAGGTCATTTTCAGCCCTATTTTTTATCCTTTATGTTGAAACAGGGTCTCACTAAGTTGTGGAGCATCTCACTAAGCAGCTGAGGCTGGCCACAAACCAGGATCCTCCAGTCTCAGCCTCCCAAATGCTGGGATTACAAGTGTGCACCACCATGCCTAGCTTCAATTGATAATTTTAAGTGAAAAATTTCCAGGAATACTTTTAGTCACTGTGTATACAAAGACAAAGAAGATACACTTCTCTCAAGAAATAAGAATGTTTTGGAGTAAACATGTTACAAATATGCTGGATTTAAGCGTTCTAATTAAAATGTTTAAAAATTATAAAAGTTAACACAAAGTGAGTGTTGAGCTTGTTAACAGAAGGCATACGGAGCTTCAGAAATATATTAAATTTTTAGTTTTACATGATTTACAAGGCTTTTCTTCCTGGTTGTATGGATGGAAGAATATTTATAGAATAAAATATACCAACATATAGAAAAATATGAAAGCATGGAAAGTCCTGGCACAATCTAGTGATGGAATACTTTGGTGTGTGTATGTGTGTGTGTGACTGGGTATTGAACCCAGGAAATTTCAACCTCTGAGCTACATCCCCAGTTTTATTTTCTTTTTAACAAATTCTCACTAGCTCTCTGAGGGCCTTGCTAAATTTCTGTGGCTGTCCTCGAATCTGAGATTCTCCTGTCTCAGCCTCCCAAGTACTGGAATTACAGGCATGTGCCACCACACCTGCCTTGAAGATGGAATAATTAGATATGAATGAAGTCAACTATATGAGGAAGAAGTGGTGGGGGCTGACTGAGGGGAGGGCAGACAGGCATCAGATTGGGAAGTACTCTCTGTGCAGAAATGAAGCTGTAGGCCACCTCTGTGTGACATAGAGGGTCCTGAGAGTCTCTGCACTAGTGGAGTAAAGGTATTAATTCACATCTTAAAAAAATTCACTTAAAGGCAGGAAATAGTCATCCAATAGAAAGAATTAATAAACATGATATGTTAAGAAAATATTGAAATGATCAAGGAAGGGGATAATGAGAAACTCAATAAATGTGGTGGCCCACTCAGTAAAGAGAAATGAATATTTAAAAAATCTTTTTAAACTCAGATGAGGCTTAGTTGACCATTATAGGATACATAAAATGAGGGTTTACACTTGGATTTTTGGGCCAGATGGTTCATGAGTTTCGGCACCATCCACTGCCTTAGGATTTCACACTGACATAGAAAAAAAATATTTCAGAGAAAAGTAATGACTGATTTTCAGAATTTCTGTTGTAGCTGTACTTGTAATACATACTAGACATATTAGCCTAGAATTTGTTTGATTTAAATGTATTGTAAGCATTGAGAATTTGAGAATGGAAATGAAGGACTGAAATGCATATGACTAGAGAGAACAATAAAAAATAAATGCCATTATGTAATGTCGGTTATTTGCAATTGTAGCTGAGAATTTGAGTATGTGGACTGAAAAAACAATTTTCTGTCAATATTTTTATCATCATAAGATCTTTTATTAGAGTATGATATTCTTTTTACTTTCCGTAAGTTAAACTATAATGATTAGTCTATGATTCATCCTGTTTGCCTCTCAACAAGACTTTTAGTTCTACCAAGAACTGACTTACCAGGAAAGAACAGTAAGCAGAAATTGGCATACTTATTCATTCTCCTGGAAATGAAGCCCAGACTTGAAAGTATAGTTTCTGGAAATAGCTTTTTAAGAAGGCATAGACAATCTTTATAGAAATTGGCTAATAGTCATAACTTTGTCCTTAAAACACCAACTCTTTACCACTCTTTCTTTGTGGTTCTGCTTAACCACTGTGTAAGTCTGTTTGTATGGCTATAGTGCTGCTCAACCACATTTCCACAGACTAAGTATTTTATAAAGAACAGAAGATTCATTGTTTCACAGTTCCAGAGGCTGGGAAGTCTAAGACTGACAGGCTGGCATCTGTATAGGTCATTCTTGCTATGCCATCCCGATATGGAAGGGCAAAGAGTGAGTGAGTCAGAGGAAAAGAGTTCCAAATCTGTTTTTTTAATAAGGAACCCACTCCCACAATGATGGTATTAATCCATTCATAAAGGTAGGATCTCCATAACCTAGACAACCTCCCTATAGATCACACCTACCAACACCATTGCAATGAGGATCAAGTTTCCAACCCTTCAGCTTTGAGAAACATATTCAAATTATAGCACTGAGAGCATTATAAATAAAAGTGATCATATTTGCTAATTAGACTACTAATGATAATGGACGACAAGGTGTTAAAAACATATATGATCAATTTATTTGAGGTTGAAAATAAAAACAAATTTATTTTGTTTTTCTGTGAATATATCTAGCTGTAGATAATAATAACTGGTAGTTTTTTCTGGGATATAGAAATCAATAATGATACCAAAAAGAGCAGCTGTTGCTCCTATGATTTGGAGATTTATTTCTGAATACATTTATTTCCTTGTGTGACAGATATATTGTGATGACTATATATATGATGAGTGTGTATACACATACATGTATATATACATGCATACATACACATGCTAATTTTGGATTATCTGGAAAGTGCTTAAGAATTAAAGTTAATTGAAAAACTAGGAGGGGAAGTAAATGGAAATGTTTGTTTAAGAAAGAATTGTAAACGGAAATATCTAGGAAGGTAAGAATGAAGTAATTAAGTGGTTATTTAAGTATAGAATTAAGGAAAACTTTTGAAGAAACTTTATATTAATGCCAAGAAAAAGAGAATAGCAATTCTCTCCCATCTAATTCCCATAAAAAGTATTAGATGGAGAGAAAGATTAGATCACACTAATACAGACCTTCTGGAAAGGCAGATTTCAGTCAAAACATCAAAGATCTTTTTCTAAAAAGCCAAAAATAGCAAAACAAAGCAGAACAAGTATACAAGATATTCTGTCATGTTAATGGTTATGAGTCTTAGAACCTTACTTTTGAAGCATACATCAATAAATCAACCTTCCCATTTGTACATCGTAAAGACATCTATAATGCCTATCCTTCATAGAAGTTTTTTGAATAGACCCGGGAGAAGGAATGTCTATATGTCTGCACATTGACTCAGGCCTCCCAATAGCACTATTGTTTCCGTTTTGCTTCTGATTATTTTCACCTTTTGAAATATCAAAAGTTCCTTGCCTTGAACTTGATTTGTCTATTTAATTACTTCTTCAGATTACCTTTCACCTTTAGTCATTCCTAGCTTCAATCATTCTTTAATTTTTAAAACCTATCCTTCCTTTAGTATCTTTATTTAATATCTCAATAACAGAATCTGTTTGCACTAATACTTTATCTAAATTTGGAGAATCTCCAGTTTTGTCCAACTTTATCACAAGTTGAAAATAGCTTTTATGAAAAGCTATTTTCATTTTAGGAGCTTGTGGCATTTTACCTGGACACCGAAAAGTTAACTTATCTACTTTGGGACTCATGTCACTGTGCTTTTGTTTGTCTTCTAATTGGTCTGAAGCCAAGGCTAAATTACCGAAGAAACTCTAAAGAGGCTCTTTGGGTGTACTCACAGATTCTTGTTTTACAAGAATTATTCTTAGGGAATAAGGCTACACTTTATATAGGTCCCTAAAGATGGCTTGATTATGTTTCTAGTGAGCCAGCTGAAAAGGCAGAGAAGTATTTTAGGGCATATATAAAACTAAATTTCTCTTAGATAGTATGAAAAAGGCATGGTTGAAATGTGACAGGCTTTTAGAAACTCCCACATTATCTCAAGTGTATAATCACTAGGGTGTAACAACTGTATTATGGGGACGGGAGTGGATCTAGTAACAGGCAGCATCTCTCTCCTACCTCAGAACAAGATTGAAATAAATCAGTAGCTACCACCCACTCCTAGTGAAGCTTTTGACAATTCTTTGAAATCATCTTCTCATAACAATGTAATAAACAGCATCTCCAAAGTCCCAATGCATGCATATGGGTGGAGGTGATATTCATATCTTGGATATGCTTTTGAGCCATTGTCCTTACTGTGGCAATATTGTACATTGACACTAATTTCAGTGATTGCACAAATATAGTTCTGCATATTACATTAACATGTGAGAAAAGCAGCTCTTACAATGAATGCAACATAGTTAGATGAAGATGAATTTTTTTTTTTTTTTTTTTTTTTTTGCAGTACTGGGGATGGAACCCAGGGGCATTCTACCTCTGAGCTACACCCCCAGCTGTATTTTTTATTCTTTATGTCGAAACTGGGTCTCACTAAGTTGTGGAGAGCCTCACTAGGTAGCTGAGGCTGGCCACGAACCCAGATCCTCCGGTCCCAGCCTCCCAAATGCTGGGATTACAAGCGTGTGCCACCACGCCTGGCTTGAAGATGAAACTTTATTTTTACTCTAGTCATGGTGATCATTTTATTTGGATATTATCTGATACCTTGTTTCTCTGCAGCAGATACCTATTATATTAGGCAAAGATGTGCACCCTTTCTGAATAAAATGATTTGTTCTACCTATGATCTCTTGAGGTTTTTTTATTAATTAATTAATTAATTAATTAATTAATTAATTAATTTTGTGATACTGGGGATTGAACCCAGGGATATTCTACCTCTGAGCTACACCCCAGCCCTATTTTATTTTTTATTTAGAGATAGGGTCTGGTTAAATTGCTGAGGGCCTCATTAAGTTACTGAGGCTGGTCTGGAATTTGTGATCTTCCTGTCTCAGCCTCCTGAGTACTGGGATTACCAGCATCTGCCACCACACTTAGCTTCTTTTGAGACTTTGACAGAACTTTTCTTTGAAATAAGAACAATTTTCTTTAGAATCAGAAACTCTCCTATGCATATGCTGCCCTCCCAATTTGGACTTAGAAAATAATAAAACATAGAACTCGTGATTTCTGATGAATCAGTATGACCCAAGTTCAAGATTACCTCCATAATCACTGACCCTGACATTCTAGACATATAATTGCAAGGAAATACAGATTATGCAATTCATAGTGTCAAATCTTAAGAGGTTTTAGGGGGTTGATGAATTAAAGAATCTCCCAGGGGGCCAGGGGATGAGTGCTCAGTGGTAAAACACTTTTCCAGGAAAAGTCCAGTCCGCTTGTCAGCAGGAAAAAAAAAAAAAATCTGAGGATGCATTTCTGAAAAGTGTGAAATCAAAGGATTATACTACTTAGAAGTTAAACTGGTCCTATCACATGACCCAGATATGAATGATCAAATAATATAAACTAAGAAGGACTATCTCTACTGAAGTTCCATTCTATATACTGAGATAGAGAACTGAAAATTCATCCATCAGTGCCCTTAGAGTGGAGACATCTGGGTGCACCACAAACCACCTTTTGCTTTTGTTTTTCTCCTCCTTTTCATGAAAAATAGGTCTCCAAGGGTGGAGAGTTTGCTTATGTTTCATGCTCTTCTTTCTATAGATAATATTTTCTCCTTATTTCCCTAATTTTCTGAAAAAAAAATATATATGGTTTTAGATAGAATATGAAGAGAGCTGCATTTTAGCTTATAGATGAGCATAATTTTGGAAATATTTTAACTATGTCTCAAATCTAATAATTTCTTTCCATTTGCAAGGCCACAATGCTAGTCCAATTGCTGCTGCCATTTTTGGCTTAGATTGTTGTGACAGGTTCTTAACTGTCCTACAGACTGTTGCTCTTTATTTTTCTAGAGCATTCTAAAACAAGACAGTCAGAGATTATTTTAAAACCTTACTCATATATTGTTATTTCTCTGCTGATACAAATCCATCAGTTTTTTTTAATCTCATTTTGTGAAAGGGCAAGTGTTCGTACGACCTACAAGGATAAGCAGGGTCTTTATTTTTTTCTTTCTTTTTTTTTTCTTAATTGGTGCATTGTAATTTTACATCTTTGTGAGGTACAAATTGGTAAAGGCATACATGTACACAGCACTCATTTAACTCTTCCCTAATTCTTGCCCCATTCCTTCCCCCTCCTTCCTTCTCATGTTAGGTATAGTGGTTGACTTTAATGTTTGTGAATATACATTGTGTGCATTAGGGTATTTCCCTCTCTCCTCTCCCATCACCTTCATTTAGGTCACCTTCTTTGCTCATCTAAGATTTCTCCTTCTTTGTCTAGAGTCCCTCCTATGACCCATTTTCTCCCTAGCTTCGGCATATTAAGGAGAACATCCAATTTTTTTTTTTTTTTTTTTTTTTTTTTTTTTTTACTTTCTTTGTGTCACTGCTCCATACATCGTATTACAGAAGAGTTATTCCCTGATTAGTCTAAATACAATAGTGCCCTTTCTGGGTATGGTGGCACAGGGCTGTGATCTCACTTACTCAAGAAGCTGAGGCAGGAAGATGGCTGAAGCCAGTGAATTTGAACCCAGTCTGACTCTATCTAGAAAAAAAAAAGTCACATGTCCCAAACCAGTCCAGAACAGGTAATGTATCTTCACCCATTCACTGTATTTTTCCCCATAATTTACATTACTTATGAATTATTTGATGGTATGACCTCATTAGTAGAATTTAAGCACAAAATCTGTTTGTATTATTAATTTTTATTACTTGTAACAACTGAAATTACGGCTAACATATGTTGAATATTCAATAATTGAAACAAACAAAAAATTTTATGTGAATGAGTAAGATCACTGTTTAAAAATGAAATTTGATAACTATTAGATTTCATATCTTATTTTTGTTGTTTTTTCTTGTGTGTGTGTGTGTGTGTGTGTGTGTGTGTGTCACTAGGGATTGAACCCAGGGGCATTCTACCTCCGAGCTACACCCCCAGCCCTACTTTGAAACAAGGTGTTGCTAAGTGGTGGAGTGCCTCACTAGGTAGCTGAGGCTGGCTGAGAACTCGAATCCTCCGGTCTCAACCTTCCAAGTACTAGTCATATCTGTTTTTAAAGCTAGTAGGTAAGTTGGGAAAATCTTCATTTCTATTAACTTTATTTATTTTAATAGCCAAAAGAAAAGCTTTAGTAAGCACCTCAGCTATTTTTGGGGGGGAAATTCCATTCCCCCTGCTCTCATAAAAGAGCAAAAAGTCCTTGCAGGACTTAAGATAAAGCCGGAGGTTAGAAGAAAAATAACCTGAAACTAGAAAAACAGCACCTGGTGATAACAACAGCTCTTTGAAGCCCTAGTCCTTGGCGCAATATAGGAATTAATGAGCACTCTCTCCCCCTTCCCCCCTTCCCTATTTTGATTTGAATTCCTTGCGCATGTGAACTCTAACTCCTCCTTTTTACCCCTATCTATAAGAAAGCCCTCTGCTTCTCTAATAAACAAAATTGTTCCAAGAGTCTGTCTCCTGCCAGGTATTGGCCTTCCGCTGGTCTGCCTTCCTCTCACCCCGTGGGCTCAGCTGGAGCTTGCGTAGTGCGGCTGGACAGGGGTGTCCTGGATACTCAATCCTGGAGTGGACCCTAAAGCAGGGCCCCACATTTTTTTTTATTAAGAACCAAAGAATTTTCATTAATTTTAAAACTGATTTTATTATTTTTTGTGAGGGTATTTTTTTTCTTGGTGTGTGTGTGTGTGTGTGTGTACTGAAGATTGAATATAGGGCTATTCTATCTCCAAGCTGCACCCTCAACTTCAATGTCTGTAGTATCTGTGACAAAGAACCAGTACAAAGGAGTTTTTATTACATTTTTTGAGGGGTTTTACTAGGTTTCTGGAGCTAATCTTGAATGTCTTTGGGCCTGTCAAGTACTGGGACTATAGGTGTGTGCCCCTGAGCCCAATGAACTTAATCCTTTTATATCAGAATTATCTGAAGATGATAAATCCAAATATATATTTTAACATGAATAATTTTTCCAAAGTATCCTCTATCAACAAATCATTATATTGTTATTTTCTATTCATAAATTTTTATTCCTATAGTAGTTAGTAAATTGGTATAATGTTATATGAGGCTGTATAGCAGATGGCCACTTCTATACCTTTTTTTCTGTATGATACAGATGTGCTTCTTAGCACTACATTATGCATGGATCCTCATGAGAACCAGTACAAAGGACACAGGTCTTCTACTACTGATCCCTAAGTGGCTCTATAGTTCTGAAGCATTCCCTAGCATCAGGTGATATTGCAATCTGTTTTACTTAATATCTTCAGACTCCATGTCCTCCCAGATTAGGTACATTTTTATGAAAAAAGAATTCTTTTGCTGATTATTTTTTGAAAGTTAACATACAATTTGTATGACTTGTCTCTCATTGAAATATATAAGTACACAATGTTGATAGACTATGACATTTGAGGAAAAATCAAATAGTAAAGGAAATCCAACTTGAAAATACATCAAGATGAACAAATCATATACCAAAATTGAAATTCAATGGATATTGAAAATATAAATGGAAAAATAAGCAAAATTTTAAAATACATATCTCCTATGAATAAAAAATGCATTCCACATACCTAATAAAGTATATTTTTATTTAAAACTCATTTAGAGAACAATATTTAACAGTAGAGATAATTATTATACATATCCCTAATGATAGGTTAGTTTCCTTTTTCTATATTATTATACAATGATCTTGAAAATACTGTATATCATCATGTTAGAAAATGTTGGCTGGGCATGGTGGTACACACTTATAATTTCAGTACTTGGGAGGCTGAGACAGGAGGATCACAGGTTGACAGTAAGCCTCAGCTAATTCTGAGGCACTCTGCAGCTTAATGAGACCCTGTTTCAAAATAAAGAATAAAAAATTGGACTGGGGGTGGAGCTCAAAGATAGAATGCGTCTAGGTTCAATCTCTAGTAACACACATACATACACACACACACACACACTCACACACACACATAAACACAAAGAAATTTTGACTATGAAAGTGTTACTCCATAAAAATATATTTTGTACAATTATTCTACATACTTCATTGATATGAAAATTATCTCTGGAGAATACCTCTCAAATGTTTAAGGGAGAAGAAATAAATGATATGCAATTTAATCTATAAAATATTTGTAAAAATTTCCTGTCTACAAGACCAGCTTTTAGAAAGGCGCACGCACACACACACACACACACACACACACACACACACACATACACACACACAAACAAACAACAACAACAAAATCCTGAATGCTGCTATGAAACAAAGAGATTGCTGAATAGTAACTTGCAGATCATGTGTCATTCATCATCTACTTGAAGGATATTTTGACATGAGATTTAATTTGAGACATCAGTTACCATCTTTAAAAAAAATCCCACAGTGCTTGTTTTCTACCATTCCTTTTTTATCAATTGTCAGGAATGAGACTAATCCAAAGTGATTTTACAACCTACAATTTCAAAAATAATGCTTATCCACCCAACTCAAATATGCACATGGATCTCTCTGACTTGCTAAGAAAGGATTTTTGTTATTAAATTAAAAGCTAGGCCAACATTTCTTTTTCTGTGAACACAGAATAAATACAATAGCCCGTAGCTATTTCAGACAACGTGGAAAATGTGACAGATGCTAGTTTCTAGGGAGTGACTGAAAAGGGAAGATTGACAATACTTCATATTCAATACCATATTTGAATGAATTGAGGACAGGACACAAGTTTGCCTTTGAAAATGCAAAATGAGCTTAATTTTAATAAAAGTGACATTATATTACAAAACAAATGGGAATTCAGAAATTTAATATACATAAAGAATGGATGTGTCAAGGAAGCACACATAGATTGTTGTTAATATCCTGATATTTGGAGTTTTAATTAGCAGAGGATTCTGTTTGTCACACAATACACCGTTATTTCAAGAGGAGGTTGATATAAACTAATTTTGCAAGGATGGAAGCAGATCTAAATTCATACTCAAAAATCTTAGATACTTTGCATTCCTCTAAGTGAGGATAATATTTAAAAACTGCAGGATGATTTTTATTCTGAAAACATTTAAAATAAGTGACAGTAATAGTATTTTACATCGTTTTCTGAAATTCTCTAATAGTATGGAAAATCACACATTCCTGAAATTATTTCACATAATATCCAACTACACATCTATCTTACTTCTTTTTTGTTGTTGTTTTTTTTTTTTTTCCTGCGGTACTGGTGATTGAACTCAAGGGCATTCCACCTCCGAGGTATACCCTCAACCCCATTCCCTACTCTTTACTTTGAAACAGGGTCTCACCAAGTCGCGAAGTGCCTCACCAGGCAGCTGAGGCTGGCAGCGAACCCGGATCCTAGGGTCTCAGCCTTCCAAATGCTGGGACCACAAGCGTGCGCCACCACGCCTGGCTCCTTACTTCTGTTAATAGAAATGATTAAACTGCCACTATGCTTTGATAATCAATATCATTCTCCTCATATTTCTAATGTGATGCTCCATTTCTTGAACATGTAAATATAACCCACTCAAGTGGAAAAAAATCCAGAGGCAGTAGAAATTTGTAATTTGTATTCAAAATTTTCCCAAATTCCAGTAGTGATATACAGACAAATTAAAAATGACACAGAACATTAAGTTTATCATTTCTTTATCACTGCAAGCATTAGTAAATGTTTATTTACACATGTGAAAATAATATTTTGAATTTGTTTCTTTATTCTTTTTTGGTAGTGGGGATTAAACTCAGGGACATTCTACCTCTGAGTTACACCCCCATCCCTATTTTATTTTTTTATTTTGAGATAGGGTCTAACTAAGTTGTAGAGAGTCTCACTAAATTGCTGTGGCTGGCTTTGAATCTGTGATTCTCGTGTCTTGGCCTAACAAGTACTGGGATTACAATCTGAATCCTGGCTGAATTTCTGTTTCTTGACATAGCAATAGTAATATGAGAAAAAAAATCAATTTACTTGGATCATAAAGTGTAAGATCCAAAATTTAGTAATGTTTCCACTAACCTGAGCAATAGCTTTTGGAAAGTTATTTAATCTCTTTGAATAGACCAATAATAATAATAATAAGCTAATACATGTATTAGCTTATTTTAAGGAACTTCTTTATTATTTTGTAGATTTCTTTCTTCTGTGTGTTGTACTAGGGATTGAACTGGGCATTTTACCTCTGAGATACATGCCCAGGCCTATTTTATTTTTTGTTTTGAAATGTGTCTCTTGAAGTTGCCAAGATTCTTGATAAGTTGCTCAGTCTGGCTTTGAACCTGAGATTCTCCTGTCTTGACCTCCCAAGTACTAAGATTACAGGCAGGTGCCACCATGCCTGACTTAGATTCCTGATTATTTTACCAGAGAATTTTATAATATGTACAGACCAACAAAAAATTATCAATCAAAAACTTTAGAATTTGAACTATTTCATCAGGTTGAATGGAATGATTTGATCTAGTTTCAAAAGAAAAATAGTCATATTGAAAACACTAGTTGTAGCACTCCTTCATGTTATTTCTGCCTTTAATATGTTGTGTAGATAGAGAAGTATTAAAAAGACAACACAGGGTTGAGTTTAATAGTATGAACTTAGGGGCTGGAGCAATGATATTTGAATACTAGCTCTAGTACTTACTATTATCTTTAAAAAGTTACTTAACCTCTATTCTTAGAATTATCTCTTCTATGAAATGGAAATAACAAGAATACTTAACTCATATTATTTCTGTAAATAGAAAATAATAGAGCTGTTTGGAGTTTGCATTAGCTATTTGCTCTATTTTATGAATTTTTCCAACAATAACTTTTTTTCCCATTTTAGGATTTGCTTCATTGAATTTTCAATGTGAAGAACAAACTGACACTTTAACACAGCTGTCAGAAGTGTGCAAACTCACAGCTAATTTAATCATCATCATCACCATCATATTTATATTGTTTTAAAATGAAAGACAATAGCCAGGCGTGGTGGTACATGCTTGTAATCCCAGTACTTGGGAGGCTGAGACAGGAGGGTCGGAGGATCGCAGGTTTGCAACTATACTTACTTAGTGAGGCCCTCTATAACTTAGTGAGGCCCTGTTTTGAAATTAAGGATTAAAAAATAGTGCTGGGAGGTGTAGCTCAGAGGTAGAATGCCCCTGGCTTCAATCCCCAGTATGGCAAAAAAATAAAATAAAATAATAAAACAAAATAAAATAAAATGAAAGACATTGATCACATTTCATTCTTAAGAATTACTTTTTTAAAAGACACTTTTCGTAATCCCAGCATTTGGGAGGCTGAGACCAGAGGATCCGGGTTCGAGGCCAGCCTCAGCTACCTAGTGAGGCACTCCCAACTTAGTGAGACCCTGTTTCAATAAATAATAAAAAAATAGGGCTGGGGGTATAGCTCGGAGGTAGAATGCCCCTGAGTTCAATCCCCAGTACTGCAAAAAAAAACAAAACAAAACAAAAAACAAAAAACAAACAAAAAAAAAAGACACTTTTCATCTTAAGTAATTATGTATTTGAAGGCAATTTTCAATGGACTTTTATAGTAGAGTAATGAATATTTAGTTCTTTTTTGTTTTCTAATTTATGAAGCCAGAGATAATTATATACATCAACTTTACACTGTCTAATTTTTTACTTATGTTTTACTTGTTTTTAATTCTTTTTTCTCTTCATGATATTTAAAGAACACTGTGTCAACACCAATCACACTGTGAATACTTATATTTATTGTATTATGCATATTTCAATTGAATTTAATTTTCTTATATAAAGTAGTTGAGAACTGGACTTATATGTTTTGACAAAAGAATAAGGAGGTACCGAAATAATGTCTTACCTAGATAAATCTGATAGTATTGAATGGTGTTTTCTAGTAATTACCTCATTTGCCCCCATGGTCTTGACAAACCAGAAAGAAGAGGCAAAAACCTGTGTATTTCCAAAGAATTGATGAGAATGCAGTAGTTACTGATGCCAGTTTTTTTCCCTTATGTTATTGGGATAAGATTCACATCCTTGAATATATTTGGCTGGTAATAGATGAGTTAGAAATAATTTATTTTAGACCAAGGATTAACCGTCTTGTGGCAATCCATTTTAGCTGTCTGCTCAAGGGGGAAACTGAGTAAGCTTTTGTCTCTTAAAGCATTATATAAAAGAAGACTTAATTGTTTCATGGTGGCCTCTTGTTTCCTCTGCTCTTTTTGAGAATACCAACTATACTGAGCCACAGTCACTGATATTGTTTCTCTATTTTTATATATGTTCTAAACTAAAAAGATATATTAGTACCTAGCATTTTGTAAATCTTGAAAGGAATAGAGAAACAAATATGTATATAAATGAAAATGTCAAATACTGAACTGCCCCATCAGATCCCCTAGTCTGTAGCTGAAGGTAGGAATCCAACTAATTATCATTTGAAATTTGGACTCCCTAATATAGGCAAGCATGGTATATAAAGGGCATGCCCAAACTGATTCCACATGTTATACATATTCAGTGCCAATATGAATATATTTAGCTATGACTTAATTGCTGTAGACATGGTCGAGTCTGAGAAAATGATAGCGATAAAGGAGCATGGACTCACTCTCTCTTTAGAATCTCACTAAACACTTTTATTTTAAGAGTAATCATTTCCTTGATCATCCATTTCCTGGGAGAGTTCTTCAAATGAGAACATGTGAGATTATTTTAGGTTGACAGCTCTCCAGTGGCAGCTTACTTAAACCAGTAATAAGCTCATTAAATCTAAAGATTTCATAGAAACGGTGATAAGAGACACAATCAACTTAAGGGCTTTTCAGGGAAAAATCATAAAAGTATACTTTAAAACAACTGAATAAGAGCTATTTGATTGCCACCTTTCCAAGTACCTGCAAGTCACTCTGATATTGATGGATAATGAATACCAGAAATTCACAAGGCTCAATGCTCATTTCAACAGCATACATACACCTTGCTTGGAATGCTTTTCATTCCTTTCATCTATCAAAAGCCTGTCCACGTATCAAGGCAGAACTCAGTATTTCTTTTCCATAAAAATCGTTTTAACTCTGACAGCCTTCAATAATTTCCTCCTTCTCTGAAGTTTAATGGGAATTTTGGTTGACATAATTTTGTTAAACATTTCATTGTAGTCTTTTCAGTTTCTATTTTTATTTGTATGATCTTGTTTTATAAAATTATTAAATAAATACTTCTATTTGGCAGTACCTGTGAAATTCTAGGAACTCCAGAAATCTGAAAACTTTTTGATGGTTTGTAGATTAAACTATCTGAAAACAAATTTGGAGACAGTATTATGTAGGGCATTTATTAAGAAGCTCTCTATCTTGGGACAGCATCTGTTAGTAAGGGGTAGGGGGAAGAAGAATTTAGGAGAAAAAGAAGTTCAACTGTAATTTAGATTCACATTCATCTCAAATGACTCAATAGGGAGCTCTGAAATTGGGATGGCTCTTCAGAAGTGTTCTACACTTGGACAAGGAAAGCAGAACTTCACATTCTCTTACTGAACACTTGTTAGGAGGAGTAAGCTGCCTAGGGAAGGCAGGTGAAGCAGCTCTCTCTAGTTTGAGCAATTTATAAAAATACTGAAACCTGGAGGCTGACTCTTCACAGTCCCAACATCAGGGGGAATGCACCCTTTTAGTTTTAAGTAGAGGCTTAGATAGCACATCACAATATCTAGTACATATCCTAAGTAAAAACTGGTAGGGAATTTAACTCAAATAAACTCATCGCATTAACAAAAATTACAATGGAGTGCTATGAAAAACTATACTCAAGTAACAAATGTAAAAAGCATTCATTTGTCTGCCTCTGTGTAAAGCAAACTGATGCTGCATGAACACTCTTTCTTCGGAGATTCCCAAGAAATTGTATGAGTCCTTTACCAAGACTTTCCTGCAGCCCAACTCTTTCATCTATACAGGTATGCTTCCTTTTTCTGTGACACACTTGGTTTCTCAATATCAAAATTTCTTATGAATTCCTACTTGATAATCTGTACCTCGGTGTTTCATTTAACAGCATATAAAGAGTTTCTTGGTCCTGGGAAATGGAAATATGGCTTTGTTGCTTCTTTTGAACTTTCTGGAATACTTCAGTATTTGAAGAACTGTTTCAAAATAGCAAAGAAGTTGTAGGCAAATATTACCACATACCATACTATATTTATACTATATTTAACAGGAAAATGGATTTTGGACTGTAAAATCTTTCCTCAATTTAATGTCAACTCCTATGGATACAACTTAAGGAGGCTTCAGCCACATAGAAACTGCTTCTAGAGAATGGACTGACTGGCCAGTATCATTTTAATGAAATGCAGAGACTCATTGAGAGGCTACAGTTAAGAGCTTGAGTGAAAATTTGAGATTATGAGGTGGCAGAAAGTAGCAATGATCATGAATGGGGTGTGGTGGAAATGGTAGGTCTGAGGAAAGACAATAAGACATGTCTGAGGTTATCAGACATCAGAGGAACTTAGGAGAAAGGAACATGCAAAGGAGAATTAAGCAGAGAAGATGACATATTAAAGGTTTGAGGATTACTGCATCATTGAAAAATATGTAAAATGCATAATGGAATTGAGAACATTTGGAAAATTGGTTTTGAAGAATTATGAATATTAAGTAAAAGAGCAAAATTGTAAATATAGGTGGCAGAATGATATTTCCAGTTGTGCATGTGTGTGTATGTGTATGTGTGTGTGTGTGTGTGTTTGTGTGTGTATACACTATGAAGTATGGGAAGCTAATAAAAATTTGTTAAGAAACAATGCTAATACTAAAGATATGATGAGTATGTACCAATAATAATAATAAGTAGATATTAGGCATTCAAAAATAATCAATAATTCAAAAACATTGTTTACTATAAGTTTGTAGATATTGTTGAAGCTGAAAATATTGAATGAATAAGACAGGTAACAGGTAAACATTCCTGACCTTACGGCATTTACCTTTTGTTGGATTAGCAATCATATTCTTTTTTTTTTTTTTTTTTTTTGCGGTACTGGGGATTGAACTCAGGGGCATTCTACCTCCGAGCTACACCCCCAGCCCTTATTTTTATTCTTTATTTTGAAACCCAGTCTCACTAAGTTGTGGAGTGCCTCACTAGGTAGCTGAGGCTGGCCATGAACCCGGATCCTCTGGTCTCAGCTTTGCAAGTGCTTGAAATACAAACGTGTGCCAACACACTTGGCTTAGCAATCACATTCTTATACACCATCTTTCCAATCATTTTCTTAGGTTTCTTCACAAGCTAAAGTGGCAAAAATATTAACAATTGCATAGCAGATTCCTTATTGCTAAGATTCTACATAAAAACTATGATGTGCTTGGTTGATGAACTCTCGTGAGATCTCGAACTGGAAGTAAAGTGGAAGCCATCTCCTGCTGTACTTTCTTCTTGCAAGTTGAGAGATTTCCTAAAGAGTTTCAATTTAAACATGGATGCCAAAAGGCAGTTCCTACAGCAGAAAAATAAAAGGTTCTTGATTATAGGTTTGAGAGTGCAGCTGAAAGATAGGTTCATGAATTCATGGTTTATGTTGCAGTTTTGTACAGAGTAGATAACCACTAAGACTGTTGTAATTTTTCATTATTCATTCTAGGTACAATGCTCCTATAGCAACTTAAACAATTTCTTAAGTTTATATCTGTATAAAAATCTCTTCTTATTCCAAGAACTTAATAGTTTCTTTTTCCCTTCTCTGAACTTATAGGGCATGTAGAACTTCTTCCTATCACCCAAGATGTTTATAGTGTTAGTAAGTAGGTTAGCATATATCATTAGAGATTGGATATATTCTCTATTTACTTGATTAATTAGACTGAATTGAAACTGATGCTTTCTTTCTGGGGTTCTTGTCTACGAAGTATGAAGAATGACACTTGAAGACAACAGAAAAGTAAGTAGGGAGTTTATTGTAAAGAGATGGGTTTCCATAGTTTGGCAATTATGAAATGTGCAGCTATAAACATAGATACACATGCGTTGGTCTGACAGTTTGGTTTCCATTCTTTTGGGTAGATACCCAATAATGGTATTGCTGGATCATATGGTAGTTTAATTCTCATTTGTCTGAGGGTCCTCCATACTATTTTCCAAAGTGGTTGCACTAATTTGCAATCCTACCAGCAATGTATTAGGGTTCCCACTTCTCCACACCCTTGCCAGCATTTGTTGTTGTTTGTGTTATTGATGATTGCAATTCTGATTGGAGTTAGGTGAAATCTCAAGGTAGTTTTGATTTGCATCTCTCTGATTGCTAATGATGTTGAACATCTCCTCATACATTTATTGGCCATTTGCATTTCTTGTTTTGTGAAGTGTCTATTTGGATCCTTTGCCCATTTTTTGATTGGGTTATTTGTTTTTTTAGCTGTGAGTTTCTTGAGTTCTCTGTATATCCTAGTTATTAGTCCTCTATCAGAAGAGTAGCTGGCAAAAATTTTCTCCCATTCTGTGTGCTCTCTGTTGAGGTTCTTGATAGTTTCCTTTGATGCACAGAAGCTCTTCAGTTTAATGCAATCCCATGTATTTATCTTCCTTTGAGTTGCTTGTGCTTTTGAGGTCTTGGTGAGAAAGTTTTGTGCCTCTGTGTTGAAGTATTGGGCCTATGCCCACTTCAAGTAGGTACAAGACCTGACTTCCAGGTCTTTGATCCACCTTGATTTGACTCTTGTGCAGGGTGAGAAAATGGAGTTTATTTCCATTTTCCTACATATGGTTAACTAGTTTTGCCAACACCATTTTTTAAAGAGGCTATCTTTTTTCCGTGTATATTTTTGGCTCCTTTGTAAAAAATCAATTGACTATAAGCACATGGGTCTGCTTCTGAATCTTCTATTCTGCTCCATTGGTCTAGGTGTCTGTTTTTGTGCCAATACCATGCTGTTTTTATTACTGTGGCTTTGTAGTAGAGTTTAAAGTCAGGTATTGTGATACTCCTGCATGATTCTTGTTGCTAAGAACTACTTTTGTTATCCTGGGATTTTTGTTGTTCCAAATGAATTTAAGGACTGATTTTTCTATGTCTGTGAGAAGTGACCTTGGTAACTTCATGGGTATGAATGGATTACAAAACTATGGGATATGTACACAATGGAATTTTTTTTTTTTTTTTTCAGTACTGGGGATTGAACTCAGGGCCATTCTACCTCTGAGCTATACCCCCAGCCCTATTTTTTTTATTCTTTATTTTGAAACAGGGTCTCGCTAAATTGCGAGTGCCTCACTAGGTAGCTGAAGCTGGCCGAGAACTCGGACCCTCTGGTCTCAGCCTCCCCAATGCTGGGATTACAAGCGTGTGCCACCATGCCCGGCTTCACAATGGAATTTTACTCAGCCATAAAGAAGAACAAAATCATGTTATTTGCAGGGGAATGGATGCAAATGGAAAACATTATGCTAAGTGAGATTAGTAAGTCACAAAAAGTAAAAAATTGTATGCTCTCCCTAATATGCGGAAGCTAGGGAGAAAAATGGGACATAAGAGGGACTCCGGAGGAAGAAAGAGAAACCTTAGGTGAGCAAAGAATTTGACTTAACAGAAGGCGATGGGGGGAGGGGAGACACCCTAATGCACATGATGTACTTTCATGAACATATCAAAATCAATCACTAAACTGAACGTGAGAAGGAGGGAGGGCAAGGGAGTGGGGCTGGAATTGGGGAAGGGTTAAATGAGAAATGTGTGCATGTATGCCTTTATCAGCTTCTATCTAACAAAGATGTACAATTACAGTGCATCAACTTAAAAAAAAAAAAAAGAGAGAGAGAGAGAATAAGGAACAGAAAAAAGAGGCAGAACACCCTTTTGGCAATGCGGACCTTAGTGTCTGGCAGTTGCCTTCTAGACACTACTTGGTAGTAGGCCAAGGCATGTGCTGTCAATTGCAAACTGCTTTCTCCCAAAGTCCACATGATCTTCCAGAGAGAGGTGCAGGCCACCCCTGGGGGCCTCAGTGGGCCTTGATATTCAGCAGATGCCTTCTGGTCACTATCTGAGAGTGGCCTGGGCTGAGTGACATCAATTATATACTGCATTCTCTCAAAGCCAATTCTACCTGTGAGACAGAGGAAAGCTCCCAAAAGGCAGGAGTTCCCAAGTGGGAAAAACTGACTAGAGTGGCTGATGTAGGAGTTTTTATATTTCTGAGTCTCCTTTTCCAGGTGGAGTCTCAGAGGCAGTTTCCTGGTATTTGTATAGTGTATGTGCATAGTGTCCTTCTTTAAGTCCCCTTTTCCTGGACTCCCCTGGGTTCGCTTATCAGCAGGGACAACTGGAGTTTTGTGAACTCTAGTCACTATCACTTGATATTTGGAAGGTCTGGTACTTTCAGTTTTGGAAGTTTGTTAGCCTCAGTTACCTCTCAGGAAATGAAATGTTTTCACCATGGCCCTCTGGCCTATCTGCCTACTTCTTTCTACTTTTTCAGAATCAATCTATATATAGGATAATAAAATTAACCCAAAAATATAGAAATAATACCATTTTTTGGTTTGCTGTATAGATAAATAAATATTTTATAGTTTTAAGTAGATTAATTATATTTAGTTATAAACAAAACTGAACAATTTCCCCACTCATTAGCAATGGACTTTATTTTTCAATTCAGTGAAATAATACAGCTTTTCCCAAATTCCTTGGTGAGATTTCTATTTTTTCACTCACTACTTGACACTGATGGATGACATTTGCAAACAAGATAAAAATAAAAACTCCATTTCTACTATACATTTCAATAGTCTTTCATTTTACTAATCATAGCTTTTTCCTGATTCAAAATAATTTTCTCACTTTTAAACTAAATCTTCATTTGTTTAAGTAGTGTCTCTCAATTCTCATGAAGATTTGTAAATAAGTGAGGTCAGTTAAGCCAGAAAACTTTCCACATTCTTCCATGCTCCAGGGTTTATATTGAACTAGATATAGTATTTGCTGACATTCTAAGGCAGTAATCCCAGAATCATCTTTCATTTCTCTTCCTGTGTTCTTTTTAAATATATCCCAGGGTAGATATCTTCTCCACCCTTCCCAGATATGTTTACATCAAAGAATAAGGAATTATTTATATCTTTCTGGTGGAGGAGCAATAGATGTGACAGCTACCCTACATATATTCTGTGTCTCTTAATTTCAGAATTTTTCTTCTGTGGTGTAAAATTCACTATACACTCAGGAACATCTGGCCTACATCGTATCTTCCTATGGAGAATTGTTTCATGAGGAATCAGTAATCCTAAAACAATCTGTGAGTAAATAAAATAACTCTCCTTTGATCTAGATATCTTATGTTTCCTGTCAGAATAAATTAACGAATATAGAGGCAGAAAAACTTAACAAGGTCATATATTCACAACAGCTTAAATTATGAATATTGTTCTCCTATTTCAACTTATTTAGACATTCATTTCCCTCCAGAGATACATCCTTTCCTATTCTAATATTTTGAAATGCTTCAAAAATTAATATCAAATTTAACAGATATATTCTCAGAAGGGCATAATGTTGATTGACTTTCAAATACACATAGCCCTACACTTAGGCTCAAATTTTTTCACCGTTTAGTTGTGTGATATGATGAGTATATAAACAAGCCACATTTCCTTCTTATAACATTTTACTCCTTGAGACTCCACAATGACATAGGTCTTCTTGGCAATTGTAATACTTAAATGTGTTTCTATGTTATCCTCTCTTTCTCTTGAGTCTTCTTTTGCAACTTATAATTTGTCTTTCAATGGGATTCCCTTTTGGTCTCCTGTCACCAACTATCCTTGATGATAATATTAATACGTACAGATAAATTATCTCTATTTTTATCATTTGAAATTAAACTATCATTTATATATGAATGAATGATTAAATGATCTCATTTTTCCTACTTGTCCTCTAAGCCACAAATGTTATTACAGCTATTCATATGCTTAAGGGCATGTTTTGATTAAGATGCTCATGCACAGGCCATCGTAGGTTTGTGTGTGTTTTTATGTATTAATCATATAAAATTTTTAATTATATAAACTTTTTAAGATGTTGGAAAATATAAGGGGTCTCTAGTAAACAATGGCATAATTAAAGAAGAGTTCTTGCCAAAAGAGTACTTAGGAGTTTAACAATTTTCTACATCCTCTGCTACAAACACTTCATGGTAATTATAACTCTTCATTCTGCAATAAAAGCCTAGTTGACACTGTGACAAGGTAAAATTAGAAGCAAAATGGCTGTATTAATGTCTTTTCCTGTCCATCGATGACTCTGTGTATCTGTCTTTCCTGTCATGTTGAAATGTACATTTGGGGGGCCAGTCTGTAATGTCTGCTTGGCCTTTTGAGTTTGAGATCTCAGGTTTTCAGGAGTCAAAAGGTTTCTTAAGATTGAATGTGAGCTTTTTTAATAATACAATTTCCTCAATAACACAGTTAGTTTTTGGTCTATTTGCTGCTGTTCTCTTAATCACTGTGAATGACATTGAATAGACATTGATTTAAATAGCTACACTTCACATGTCACCACATTTTACTTAATGGAGTCTGTCTTTAGTCTAAATGTAACTATTGGCTTTACAGGAAGCTTATATCCTTGATCTTGCATCTGCTAGTAATCTCTTAACCTTTTGTGTGGAAGCATTTTAGTACCTGCTAAAGTTGCTGCTTCGAAGTTTTTTCTTATAACTAATTCATTGGGAAAACTAGAAGCTGTTGGACTTTTGAATTTTCCAAGTATGAAAATTATGGTATTCTCAATCACCCTAATTTTCAGACCACATGCAGAAAATGTCATTCTATGAAAGAGATGTGTTTTCTTTCATTATTATTCTCAGATGAATTTGTCTCTTTTAATGAGTTTTGTTAAAAAGTGTTTAAGAAGCAACAAAAACACATCAATATTCCAAATCCTTTATTATTTCTCATGTGAAAACTTTATTGATGAGATTTGTTTTCAGTATTATGAGCCAATTTCACAGAGTATTTTGACTTAGCCTAACAAGAATGATTATCTTTCTAGACTTTTATTTGAAATTCTTGACACTTAATATTTGACACTAAGTTAATGCCATTTTGTATGTGTGGATTCACATTTTTTTTGTTTGTTTGCTTTTATTCATTCAGTACCTCTTCCCAGGCTAGTTAGGAAATATGTCTGGTAGTATAGGACTAAACCCTTGAACATTACCTTATGCAAAATAAAAGTTCATGTAGAATTTGGACTGTAGTTTGTTGAGTCGTGGTGTGATAATCTTACATACTCAAGGAACCTCAAGGAAACATCAATTTTCCAGTGTTTTCTATTAATTCATCCCTAAGATATGAAAACTTCTTCATGCTTCAAAGCAACAAATTAGAGAAAATGGTAGAAAGGTAGGATTTACTTACAAATTTAAAGAAAAATTCCGAAGAGGCTATTACTGCTTATATTATGTTAGCCTACTTTTAGGCACTTGGTCAGATCTAACTGCAGAAGAAACTAGGAAATTCTGTTCTTATCCTGAGTGATCCTACATGTACATAAAAATTTTGTTGCTGAGGCTGAAGAATATGCATATGAGTAGACATTTACAGTCCCTATTACTCTTGTGTAAGAGATCATTCTAATCGTATACAAACTCTCTTAAAAACTAAATTATTTGTTAGTATAAACATTTAAAACCAAAATAGAAAAAGATCATATTAGAAAACAAACCTAGTCAAATGC
This sequence comes from Graphiurus murinus, assembly GCA_004027655.1. Classification (NCBI taxonomy): domain Eukaryota; kingdom Metazoa; phylum Chordata; class Mammalia; order Rodentia; family Gliridae; genus Graphiurus; species Graphiurus murinus. The sequence goes on from PVLC010003721.1 coordinate 33,646, forward strand.
TCAAATACAAAAGTGTCAAATAAAATATTTAACACAAATGTCTGAAATTAATAATAAAGAAGAAACTATATTATACAGGAAAGCATAATTCTTTAAGGTGATAAGGAATTAATTTGAATACTCCAATTTAAAATACAACTCTTAATAATAATTCAAAAATATGATTTAGAAATTATACTGTTCAATAACAAGCATTCTGTAAAAGTCTATACATTTAAAAAAATTCACATGTAAAATTAATATAAATATATGGAAGTAAAAGCTAATTATCAAATTCACCATTATGATTAGATGGAAGAATAGGGAGGAGGATAATGTTTGATTGATTTTATTATCTTGTATTAAACCAAAAAAAAGTAGAAAGCAAAATATTGGATACCTTGGTTATTTTTCCTCCGTTTGAAGGTTATTATAATGAAGTTGATTTCAGCAGAAAACAATAATTACAGTTTTAAGAAAGCCAATTAGTTACTTTGCATTTGCTGTGATGTAAAGGTCTCTGAATGCAATAAACACTTGCTTCCAGTTAATTTTAAAGACCTTTGGTTCATCGTTACTATTTAATTTCCAAAGTAATTTCCATGCTAATTAAAACCTTTAGTACCTTCACCAAAGGATCCTATCAAAAGCAACTTAATTTTTTATGAATCTAAAAAATAAATCTAGCCTTTAGAAAATCTGAAGTAACCAAATATGATATTGAGGAAGCTTTGGATTACAAGAATAAGAGTGGTTTTTTCAGAAGCCACATTCTTATTTTAACCTCTCCCTCCAGTAAAATTAACTATCAAGGATTCATTGAACAATATGAATTTAGAAGAACAAATGTTTGGAAACAAGTTTTTATCCTATTTTCTTATTTTCCAAGTAATCTCAAGCACTTTTCAAAAGAAATATTTATGGTTTGCTACAGACTCCCATGTTAAAGAGTCTAAGTAGTTTGTATCTAAAATACATTTATTAGTTTTGAATACCTAATAGATGTCCACCTATTGCTAAAATTTGAGGCTGTAAGAGGGTAAAAAGATGTAGTTTCTTCATTAAGGAACTCAGGTGTTTAATTTGTTTGAGTGATAGAAGTAAAATAATCAAGGAAATGTCTGCATTAAAAAGAATCTATTCTGAAGCCGGGCGTGGTGGCGGACGCTTGTAATCCCAGCATTCGGGAGGCTGAGACCAGAGGATCCGGGTTCGCGGCCAGCCTCAGCTACCTAGTGAGGCACTCCGCAACTTAGTGAGACTCGGTTTCAAAATAAAGAATAAAAAAATAGGGCTGGGGGTATATAGCTCGGAGGTAGAATGAACCCTGAGTTCAGTCCTCAGTACCGCAAAAAAAAAAAAAAAAAAAAATCTATTCTGTAACTACTATAAAAAACATCAAATATAGGCTAATGTAACATTAAAATAATTAGCATTGAGCTATACCAAGTGCACTAGTTATGTGACCTTAAAAGTCATATGACTCCTTAAGACTTGATTTTTCTCATTGGTAAAATGAAATCAATAATATCTCATAGAATTGATGGCAGGGTGAAATTATATTGATATATATATAGAAAAATGCTTGAAATAATAGCACTATTATTGTCATTAAGTTCTCAATTTAAAATTTTATTGTATCAAAAATTATTTAATAAACATTATTTTCTATGAATATATTATAGATTAACTATTAAATGAAACTCAGGGCTGAGGTTATAGTTTAGTGACACAACACTTGCCTACCACACACAATGCCCCAGTTATTCACACACACACACACACACACACAAACACACACATGCTAAATTTAGGAATAGATCACTTAAGTTATTTTTGGCCAAAAAAACACTAAATTATACCACACAGACCAACCAATTGAACTGCATTTTGCATTATGAATAAAGTTATCTCTAAGATGATTACATCTTTAAAACATATTGCAAATAGGTGGACATATTAAGTCTTGTTGTTTACATTGAAACAAAATGAAGACCAAGCCACATACTGTGCCATGTGCCTATAATTGCAGGATTTGAGTTACTGAGACAGTAGGATCTAAGGTTCAGGCTAGTCTCAGTATTTGAAGGAGCTAGGGCTGGAGTTGAGGTGGAGAGTTGCAAGAAAGGAGGAGATGTTTACTAAAAAGTGTAAAATTTCAGTTAAACAATAAAAAAAATGTTCTGGAAATCTGTTGTTCAACATGGTACTTAGAGTTAATAACAGTGTATTGTATATTTTTTACTAAGAGAGTAGAACTTGAATCTCATTGCATACATGAAACTAACTATATGAGGTGATTGAACTGGACAGGAGGATCGCAGGTTCAAGGCCAGCCTCAGCAATTTACTGAGGCCTTCCACATCTGTAAGATCTGTTTCAAAATAAAAAATATAAAATAGATCTGGCAGTGTAGCTCAGAGGTAGAAAACTCTTGGGTTCAATCCCCAGTATCTCACACACACACACACACACACACACACACACACACACACACATACACACACACAAAGTAATGTTCACAATGTAAATATTTACAGTTTTTATATGTCAAGTACACCTTAATAAAAATAGAAGGGAGTAAGAGAAGAAATATTGTAATTGAAAACACAGATAATTGGTGGTAGACTTCATAACACCTTGACTCAAAGGAAAACAAACTTTCACTTCTCACTTCAGCTTGGTTAAAGAAAAAAAAGAAAATAAAAAGGCCAGAAACTGGAAGAGAGCTTTTTCAGTATCATAGCTAGCCAAAAATGTTTATAATGTATTAAAACAATAATCATACCATGGTAGATTCCTGAATTTCTATTATTTTAGCTCTATAGATATTTTTATTGCCTCAGTTTGCTTCACATTTGTATTTATGGTTTATCTTTAATCATGTGTCTTAAGATCAAAGAGAACACATACCTTATCTGTTGGATGAGCTGGGAAAATTGATTTACTCACTGGTTCTTTGGCTAAGCTCATTCATGGGCACAGTCAGGCTCCTTGCCCACTTAGAGAGTCTTCCCTGAAGCTTCCCCTAAGAGGAAATGGTATTCCTACTTTATGAATATTCAAATATTGAGCATTAATTAAGCAAATAGTAATTGCTTTCTAACATCTTTATTCTTTCCTTCTCTTAAGGCCTCTAATTTTCCCATCTATCTCATATATGATTTTGCTTCAGCCCACTGTCTGAATGTTGATCCATGTCACTCTTGGCTCACACCTTTCTTATACAGTTGGAATAAGAAAGACTGTGGGCATTGCTTATAGTGATGTTGGTGTTGGTTGGTTGAATGGTTTTCTTTTGTCATTTTTATTGTGGTTATTGTTATTTTTCCTTTTTCTCTTGGTATTGGGGATTTAATCTAGATGCAGTCTACCTGTGAGATACATCCCAAGTCCTATTTTATTTTTATTTTGAAACAGGGTCTCACTAGGTTGATGATAGTCTCACTAATTGCTGAGGCTGCCCTCGAACCTGTTATCCTCCTGTCTCAGCCTCCCAAGTACTGGGGTTATAGGCATGTGACACCAAGCTGAGCTTGTCTTTCTCTTTAATTATGACTTTATGTATCCACAATGAATCTTCTGGGAGTCATTGCATCCAGCTCAACAAGACAGTTGATACCCCTACCCCCTTTAGCATCCTTCCTTCTCTTACATAAACTCATGAACATCAAGTGAAAAATGTTAGTGGATTCCCTGGGGTTAAAACTAACTATAGTTTTCTAAAATCAAGACTTATTTATTTAAATATCATTAATTGAGTTATTAGTAGTCATATGCCCAAATCTAAGAATTGAAATAAAAATTCAAAAAAGACATATTTTCTGCCTTTTAGAAAATTACTTATAGAAAATAAGTACATAAATAAATGAATATTTCCTAAATATTAATTTAATAAATTAAAAGATTTTTTTAAAAAATATATCAATCCTCTATTTTTCCTTTCCTGAAGATCTGAAGAGCTCAAGATATGTTTATCCCTGGTACATCAGGATCCAGTTGCTGAAATCCTAGAAATAGCATGCCTTTATTATAAGTTCCACTTGGTAACTACTAAGGTCTATAATCACTGTATTTTATATGTGTACCTTGCTCTGGTAGTGGCAATTAATTTGAAATATTTTCATTACTGTAGCACACTGGCAGTCAACCAAGAAAAAAAAATTTATAAAACAAAATATGAGAATTATGGAGAGGTAAAGAAGGAGGATGTACTCTGGATAGGGGTAATGAGAGTATCTATAAAGTTCCTGCTAATAATAAGTTTCATAATATGTCCAAGACAGTGAAGGTTTCCAGGGTCTAACAGCCATCTACTAACGAATCCTTAGCTGGCTGCAAAGTTGACCTTAATTTTAATAAAACTACATAAATACCAACTTTATCCTCATCTTGGGAATTTCTATCTAGTTGCTTTAACTAGAAATAGCTTCTGATATTAAACGAATTTGCCTGGGGAAAGATTAAAAATTATTATTAACATTCAATCTTAACAAGATAACTAAATAGTATGCTACCATATAAGGATGAGGCATATTTTTTATACTTTTAATATTTGTGACTGATGGTCTATGATTTTGAAAGCATTAGTTAACTTTAGAATTTACAATTCTATAGTGAAATATATATTATAGATAGATGTAAAGATTCTTAACATAAAATGTATCAAATATTTAGTAAATATTTGAATTAATCATGGTATTTTTAAAACTAAATATATGATCTACAAATGACCTCAGTGTATCAAGAATTGTGAAAGATTTGAGATTTTTACCCTTGTTGCAAATTAATATGTTAGCTTGTCGCATATTCCTTCATCTTTGCTAAAATGATGAGACTGCTGGTCAGAGACCAGGGACTTTATTATTTATGGCACAGAAAGCAACATGAATATTAACATATTTACATTAGTTCTCCTGTTTCCCACGTCTTGCAGAGGTAATAGAATGGGCACAGGTGTAATTTGGCATATATACTGGACTGTGTTAGAGGAAAACAAAACTGAGCTTAGGGAACCTAGCACTTTTAATGGGTATTTAAGCATATTTAACCTTTTCTCTGAAGGAACACAATATCTTTGTAGTGTTAGAGAGTAAATATGCCTGTCGCATGTGTGTTTGTGTGTGTGTGTGTGTGTGTGTATGTGTGTGTGTGAAAGGAGACAGCATATATTATAAGGCTGTGCACTATGCAAACATCTTTGAAAAGATGTTTTAAAAAGAAGCGGTGTCTGGTTCATAAGAAATCTATCAACAATGTCTACCCTTCATTTTTGTACTGTCTTTCTTGACTCCTAAGTATCCTGCATGCTGTGTGGTCACTCATACTGCTTAATCTGTGTATAGAGATCAGAATCATATTTGTCATAGAACATTTAATTAAGGCCACTGTCAACAGGTCTCCAAGCAGCAGGATGAGGCCAAACTGAGTACGGACCTTAACCATCCTTTCAATATCCCGGCCACAATCAGCTCAACAAATCCCATAAACCAATAGGGTCTGCCTTAGTAGTTCATGTGCCTTTCTCAATAAATTTCTGTACTAATATGTCCAGCTTTCCCTAGGCATTCATATACAATGGGCATAATGCACTAACAAATGCCCAAGTCACAACTGGGTCGATAGAGAAAATCTAGGTCAATTCCATCATTTAAGAATGCTAACCAGTAAGTTGAAACCTAACCTGAATGCCTTTCAGTGCCAAAGGTATCAATGAAAATTTAAGAAAAAGTCATGGACAAATTTCATTCTCACTTTTTAAATTAGACAACTTCCACCGTAGGGATAATAGATCACAGAGTTCACATAAATAATATGTTAACTTTCTTTCCACTTTGTCCAGATGGCTAAGGACAGTCTCATCTTGGGGAGATTTTCACAGTCATCTGAGAGTCATAGAATCTAATGAGGATATCACTTGAACACTTGAGTATCTCTACTACCATATCTAAGATACAAATCATGGTGTTTCTATCAGGGGGACAGGTCAATAGCAGATCTTTTACTCAAAATACAGTCCCAGGGGGACATATGCTGAACCTGAAAAGGAAGTCATGTTTTCAATTATTGGAGTTTATCAAAGGTGACTTTAATCATTTGAGGGCACAGAATAAGACCTTCAGGGGCACGTACACATACACACACACACACATGCACTATCCATCAAACATTTATTTTTCAAATATGATAAAATGTCTCTCATTTTTTTAACTGAAATATTATAAAAGATTAATAGTTAATAATGCCTACTATATAATTCTCAAAATTCTAGTCAAAACATTAGAAAAATTTTATTTTGAGAGAAAGCATGGTTATGTAATAAAATTTTTTCATTGGTCCTACAATAAACTTGGTTTAATCTTTTATGTTTTGTATTGGTTTAGTTGAAAAAGAAATGTTAGAAATTTATTTTAAAAATAAACATTTTTATTATATAAGCATTGTAACATTTACCTTAAATAAAGAGGGTGTATGTTATACTGAAAAACACATTAAGCCAGACTCGAGTTATATCTTTAAAAAATTCTATCTCTATCTTTGCAGATGCACACACAAAATAAATCCTACAAAGTTTGGCTGGGTTTGAATATATGACTTTAAAAATAAATATATATTATAAATTATTGGGGATTTTGTCTACTCAAATTATTTGGATAGAAATCCATAAATATCTTTTCTTATAACTAGGCATTTCCATTATTCTTGTTTATTTCCTGGTTCCCTCTTCTATAGCAACATAAAATATGGTATTTTTGATAAGCTTATTAATAAATATAATTCTACTCTTCTACTCAAGTGGTTAGAGAACACACAGAAAAGGTGGAGATATTGTACTCAGATATATTTTTCTAGAAAAGTAGTTGTGATATTGATATTAAATCAAGTCTACTTCAGCTCTACCTAACCATAATGATTTCCCTTAGCTATATTCTGGCCTTTGAAAATAATCTCTTTATTAAAATGTTGATAATTACCCATGAAACATGTTATTTACTTTCTCCCTGGTTCTGACTGATGCTGTTAGCTTAGTATAATTATCACCACTTAATAGTAGAAAATCTTACCACAGAATTATGTGGCTTGGCTAGTATCCTGTGGCTAATAAGAAACAAGAACTAGAATCAAGGTCTTCTCATTCTAGTTATCATTTATTTAACCATGCTGGGTTTTTTCTTCCATTTTCTTAAACTAAACTTTTGTATCTAAAAATTTTCAACTTGAGAATATTGAAGTAAATACTACTGAGAATGCCCACTCTTCAAAAATTCAGTGACTGAATAATTGCTAATCAGTGTGGTATTTGGAACTATATATCTGCAGGAGGATTCTGACATTCTCCATATCCCAGAGGTATCTGCATTCATAACAGGGAAATTCTTGTGGGTTCCTGTGCATAATAATAAGTATTTTAAATTGTTTCTGCATGAAATAGACACCAATTTAAGGTAATATTTTCTCATATAAAATTTTAAGCTTCTAAAAGTTGGCAACTATTTACTTTCTTTTTTTAAAAACCTTTGAATTTCAATCTGAATATGCCAAAGTAAGTTGGCTTCCAATTTGTGATTTATGCTACTAAAATGTCTTTTATTGTCTCATTCTTTCATAATTATGCCTGCATTCATAATACTTTTTTATCCTACATTTAAAATATTCTCCCTCAACATCTTAATGTGAATTGTCATATAGCCAATTTCGATATCTCAATTAATTTAGACAATTCCACAAGTCTGCTCACTGTGCTTGTCTAATTTTTGCTTCCTGCCATTTCAGGCATCCTGGGGCCAAAACTCACTTTTGGTGTAACTAACTTTTGATCAGTGTGCTAGCAAGTGTCATTTACCTTGCTCACATTCAGTGTATGTTGAGAGGAACCAACCCACAGATACCTAATCAATCTGAGTGTATTGTCAGATTGAACACCTTCTCTGGATATCTCTTGGCCTTCTGATTCTTTCCATTATAAATGTTGACACTCCAATCAACGTCTCACAGGTTTGGAAGTCCTGTGTGAAAGTAAGGAAATTAATCCACCTCATTCTTTTATAAACTTCTGCTGCTCAAAAGATGGCTTATGGAAATATTTTTAAACAGAGAGCAATAGAGGCAGCTTGGAATCTTTCCTTGTTGGCAGCAATACTGTATTCCTTTTTCCATTTACAAAATTTTGCCTGTGGAAAATGGAATAGCTACACATTGAGATGGAAATTTTTGTAAGTAATGAGGTTTTACAATTTAAATGACAGACATTTAAGCACTCTTGCTTCCAAATTTTCAAGTTAAATGGTCGAAACAGTCATCACTTATATAGCTCTACTGAAGGAAATCAACTTGCCCCAGGGCATTGGAGACAGAGCTTAGGGTTTTGAATTTTGACTAATTTTGAATTTTCCTACTGATAAATACCTTGTTGTCAATTAATGTGAATAAATGACTATTCTAATTTTTTAAAAAAATTGTAATATTCTGAGGTAAATATTACTGTATTCCACCTTTGTGAAAATGTCTTAGCCATTCAAAGACTATATTCTAAAGGAAATCTTCCTCAATATAAATATAAAGCATTCTGTTTTCCTCTAGAGGGGATATTACATAGTAAAATATTAATTAAAATAATATAATGAATAATTGTTAGTGAAGTTTCAATAAATCTATGTTAGACCTTTTTTTTTTTTTTAATTGGTGCATTATAATCATACATCTTAATGAGGTACAAGCTGGTAGAGGCAAACATGCACACATCACTCACTCATTTAACCCTTCCCCAATTCCCGCCCCACTCCCTTGCCTTCCCTACTTCTCAAGTTCAGTTTAGTGATTGACTTTGATATGTTTGTGAAAGTACATCATGTGCATTAGGGTGAGCCTCCCAACACCTTCAGTTAAGTTACCTTCTTTGCTCATCTAAGGTTTCTTCTTCATTTAGGGTCCCTCTTAGCTTCTGCATATTAAGGAGACATCCAATTTTTTACTTTTTGTGACTGACTAATCTCACTTAGCACAATGATTGTCAGCTCCATCCATTTCCCCACAAACAACATAATTTTATTCTTTATGGCTGAGTAAAATTCCATTGTGTACATATCCTATAGTTTTGTAATCCATTCATCTGTTGATGAACATCTTGACTGGTTCTATAGTTTGGCAATTGTGAATTTGGGGGGAGGGAGCTATAAGCAGATACACATACATTAATCTGGTATGTGAGACTCTTTAAATAAATTCCTTGAAAATTATTTTCAATATTTGTTTCTGACCATAATTTTCTGTAAGAAAAAATATGTGTTATGAAGTCAATTATTACAATAAGGGAGAATACTAAAACACTTTCACCAGACTTTATAAGGGGATACAGAAATATTTTTAAAAAATGGATATTCTTTTTTATACTTTAATGGTACTTTATAGTCTCACATCATAATGTAGCTCACAGTGGTACTGGAATGCATGCACATCATACTTGGTTTCCCCCTGGCTCCCTCTTCAGTCTCTCCTTTTCCAAACAGGATATTTAAATTGACATTGGTATTTTCACATATGTACATATATCAGTGGAAGTGTTTCCTTTATTAATTCTCCCTGTCCCCATCCCTTTCTCCTAGACCATCTTTCTGGCTCCACTGGAAGTTTTCCTCCATCATCTAAAGTCCCTCTAGTGTCCTGATTACTCCCTATCATCTACATATGGAGATCAGTATGGAGATTCTTCAGAAAACTGGGACTGAATCCACCATATGATCTAGCTATACTACTCCTGGGCATCTTTCCAAATGAACTGAAATAAGGATATTATAGTATTGTATGCATATCTATGTTTTTAGCAACATAATTCACAATAGCCAAATTATAGAACCAATGTAGGTATCTATCAACAGATGAATGGATATAAAATTATGGGATATATATACAATGGAATTCTACTCAGCAATAAAAAAGAACAAAATTATGACATTTGCAGAAAAATTGATGGACCTAGAGAACATTATGTTCAGTAAAATTAGTCAGTCACAAGTTAAAAATAGATATTCTGAAATATTTTTAGTATTGCTGTTTGGGTAACTTGTTTTGTTATTATTTAAAATGTTAGACATTATTCTGTTTTAGTTTTCTATTTGTTTCTACATACATTGACTACCAGGTTTACACTTAAAAGACAAGATGCTTACTCCAATCCCTTCTGTCACTTTAGGGAAAACCACGGAATTTGAGGTTATGCAGATTTGCAAATCTGATGAATATAGAAACTCATCCTAGTAACAATAGATCTGATTACTACTATCAAGAAATAATGCTAGAGCTGGACATGGTGGTACATGTCTGTTATCTCAGTACCTGGGAGGCTGAGGCAGGAGGATAGAAGGTTTGAATCCAGCCTCAGCAACTTAGGGAGACTCTCAGCAACTTAGTGAGATCTTATTTAAAAATAACAATAATAATAATAATAATAATAATAATAATAATAATAATAAAAAATTAAAAGGGAAAGGAATATAGCTCTGAGATAGAATATCCTTGGGTTCAATCCTCAGTACCAAAAAGAAAGTAAAAAAATAACAAATGACAGGAGATAATTTTTTACCAGGTGACATTATTTTCCAAGGAAAATAATCTAATTGAATTATTACAAGTGTCTCAATCATAACCATTGCTTTTCCTTAGGTTTTGTATTACTCTTCAGTCCTCATCTTGGCCAGACATTAGATTTGGTCTTTACAGAAAGAAAGATAATTTGGTAAAAAAAAAAAAAGTTAATATATTCCACACAAGCCATTTCTGTGTTTTTATTTATCATTCATTTATTTAGTCTAGCATGGATTCATTGACATTCATTCTACATATATATTGTATTTGAAATGAGAACTTAATGTACCCAGACTTTTAAAAAATTTGAGGACAGAATAATTCACTTGTGTTTTATTGATGTGTTAAAATTATACACACCTGATAAATTTTGCCAAATTTAACTTCTTGGCCAGGCCTGGTGGTGCATGTCTGTAAATCCAGCTACTCTGGAAGCTGAGACAGGAGAATCGCAAGTTAAAGGCCAGCATGGGTAACTTAAAAAGAAGCTGTCTCAAAATAAAATAAGGACTGAGGGTGTAGCTCAGTGGAAAAGTGCTTCCATAGCATGTGCAAGTCCTTGGGTTCAATCCACAGTACAACCAACAGCAACCAAAACCAGAAAACAAAAACAAAAAAACAAACAAATCCAAAGACCCCCAAACAAAACTTACAATTGGTTAAAGAATTTCCAAATTTGTGCTGAGGATGTAGTTCAGTGTTGAAGTGCTTACCTAGCATTCAAGAGGCTCTGGATTAAAGAAACAAACAACAAAAAATAACCAGATTTTCCAAATTTACCCAAATGTCTCTAATGATATGATTACAATGATTGTGGTATAACATATTCATCTTCTTTTTGTGTATAGCAATAGCAATTAAACTTAGGGGTACTTTACCACTAAGCTATATATCCAATCCTTATTTTAGTTTTTATTTTGAGACAGAGTCTTTCTATGTTACCAGGGCTGACCTTGATTCTGTGATCCTCCCACTTTAGCCTAAAGTAGCTGGGATTATAGATGTGCAGTGCTGTCTCAGGTTATACATTCATCTTTTAAAGTTCTAGCTTGTTTGGAACACATAAACAAATGCCAAATATTTTAATAAATGTTTTAATAAACATTAACTGCATAGCATTACTAATTAGATAATGAGAAAAGCATTATTTGCCAATGCATTCAGTTGCTCTAAATGTATAAATTCATAAAATTGTCATACTGAACTTATAAGTCAGTAATTGTATTAAAATTTCAGATGAGGAGACTTAAGCTTAGAGTTGTTATGTGATTTGATTTAGGTAATAAAATAGTTAAGGACAAGATTCTGGTTAGAGACAAAATTCTGATTAATCTTTAAGCAAAGACTTAATCAACTTTTTTTCTTTAGTAAATTCATGCTGTATTTTATTATAAACATCAAAATTTTAGTTTGATGTTAAAATTAAATAAATTATAAGTCTGTATTTTCATATCACTTTAAAAGTAGCAGTTGTAGATAGGCATGGTTGCACATGCATGTAATTCCAGTACTTGGGAAGCTGAGACAGGAGGATCACAGGTTTGCAGCTAGCCTCAGCTACTTATTGAGGCCCTCTGCAACTTAGTGAGACCCTATTTCAAAATAAAGAATAAAAAATAGGGCTGGTAGTATAGCTCAGAGGAAGGAAGACCTTAGGTTTAACCCCCAGTTCCGCAAAAAAAGAAAAAAAAGAGTAGCAGTTCTAAATGTCCTTTGTGAAATAAAGAAACAACAAACAAGACATTTTAGCAAGATTTGAAAGACTAAATACTTTGCATGAAATTGCTGTTCTATTTAATTTATAGTATACTTTGCCTTAAAAATACATTCCATTTTAGACAGACTAAAGTAAGACTACAAAAAGAAAGATGCTTCTGTACAGTTAGGAATTGTTGAGCAAATTTAACTATAACTTACGATCTAGAATTTAAAAAAATCTTTAAAAATAAATTTAATTTGATAGGGTGGTATATACCTGTAATCCCAGTACGTGGGAGGCTGAGACAGGAAGATCACAGATTCATGGCCAGCCTCAACAACTTTAGGAGACCCTCTACAACTTAGTGAAAACCTATTTCAAAATTAAAAATAAAAATGAGGCTGGGAGTATAGCTCAGAGGTAGAATATCCTAACATTTTATTTTATTTTGAAATAGGATATCACTAAGATGTAGACAGTCTAAGTTGATGAGGCTGGTTGCAAATCTGCTATCCTCCTGTTTCAGCCTCCCAAGTACTAGGATTATAAGCATGGGCCACCACATTGGGCTACAAATTGCTTTAATCTAAAAGGCTAAGTGGGATCAAATGAGATATCTAAGGGTGACACTTTTTTTGTTCTTTTTCCTCTCTTGAAGATATAATTTCTTTTTTTTATGTTTTTTTCTTTTGTTTTGTTTTGTTTTTTTATTCGTGTATTGTAAGCATACATCTTTGTTAGGTACAAATTAATAACGACATATGTACCCACATTCCTATTTGACCCCTTCCCTAGATTCCCATCTCACTCCCTCGTCCTCCCTCCATCTCAGTTCAGTTTAGTGAGTAACCTTGATGTACTTTCGGGTTCCCCTTCCCGTCAATCCCCTTCAGTCAAATCAACTTCTTTGTTTATCGAGGGTCTCTCCTTTTCCATCTGGAGACCCTCTTATGCCCCATCTTCTCCCTAGCATCCACATATTAGGGAGAACATATGCTTCTTTACTCTTTGTGACTGGCTGATTTCACTTAACATAATATTTTCCAGTTGCATCCATTTCCCTGCAAAGAACATGATTTTGTTCTTCTTTATGGCTGAGTAAAATTCCATTGTGTACATATGCCATAGTTTTGTAATCCATTCATCTGTCGATGGACATCTTGGCTGCTTCCATAGTTTGGCTATTGCGAATTGTGCAGCTATAAACATAGATACACATGCGTCAGTCTGGTAGTTTGGTTGCCATTCCTTTGGGTAGATACCCAGAAGTGGTATTGCTGGATCATATGGTAGGTTCATTCCCATTCGTCTGAGGATACTCCATACTGTTTTCCAAAGTGGTTGCACTAGTTTGCAGTCCCACCAACAATGTATTAGTGTTCCCACTTCTCCACATCCTCGCCAGCAGTTGTTGTTGTTAGTGTTTTTTATGATTGCCATTCTGATTGGAGTTAGGTGAAATCTCAAGGTAGTTTTGATTTGCATCTCTATGATTGCTAATGATGTGGAACATTTCCTCATACATTTATTGGCCATTTGTATTTCTTCTTTTGTGAAGTATCTATTTAGATCCTTTGCCCATTTTTTGATTGGGTCATTTTTTTTTCTTGCCTGTGATTTTCTTGAGTTCTTTGTATATCCTAGATATTAGACCCCTATCTGTAGAGTAACTGCAAAAATTTCCTCCCACTCTGTAGGCTCTCTGTTGAGGTTCTTGATAGTTTCCTTTGATGCACAGAAGCTCTTCAGTTTAATGCAGTCCCATGTATTGATCTTCCTGAGGGTTGCTTGTACTTTTGAGTTAAAGGCATGCATGTATGACACTGCCCAACTATAACCAAGCAAAAAACATATACATGAAAAAGCAATCAATAAATTGCTCAGTGTCTTCTCTATAATGACTTGATGAACAGATGAGAAAGGAAGAAACAGTAAAGGAAACTGTGACCCTTTCCAAATGATATGACAGCTAAGCCGAGTTAGGAAAAGTCAGCCCAGATGGCTGTTGTTAGATAAAAGCACCATCTTCAAGGTATGGAGCAGATTGCCACTATACATTCAGTTCTTACAAAATTTGTTAGAAAAAATTGGCTTGACATTATGATGATTTCAATAGTGAAGATATGTTATGTTGCAAAAATCATAAGAAACATTTTCTAGTGGGAATATTATAAAATAATGAAGTAATTATCCCCAAATTTTGAAAGAAAAATAATTGTCTCTGTCATGCAGTCATTTCATAGATAAATATATTTATTTGTTTTTTTCTTTTAGCATTATACTGTTTTGTGTTTCATTACACATTCCTTGTAATTCTCCTCTTCTCTAAGTGAATAATATCCTGGAAGCAATTCATGAAAAATGAAAAAGAATATAGTTATTTAATTTTAAATAAATAAATAGTAACATTTAGAGTGATGGAAAAAGTTACCCCAATATTATTCAAGATATGTACCACTTTGGGACAGAATTACATGCATGAACACAAAATGAATAATGCTTTCAAAATTACTATCATACTGCTATTTATCTGTTGAAATACAAAGAAAATATGTATATAATTTTTTTTTTCAATTTATATGATAGAATGAATGAATGAAGAAACTCTAAACAAGACGTGGAGAGACCACGACATCATCTGATGAATCTGGAAGGCAGTCTGTCACCAAATGCTATGGAGATGGGGAACTTGGGAGATTGGAGCTAAAATTGTCTTACATCTCATATACACTGAGGTACTGTTAAATATTTCATAAATGCACAGTACCCAAGGGTACGGTTTGGATTATACATACTGTGTGTAGAATAAAACTCTAAGATTAACATTTTGGATTTCTCTTAAGAAAACATTCCAGAGAAGCATGTGTTAATTTTTTGTCTACCAAAACTAAATTTTTATGCGCAGAAACATTCCATAATCATTTCCCTTGGAACTGTAACACTATAGATTAATTGGCCAACTTCTTCTCTCCTTCTAAAATCAGCCAAAAAGCCTCTTAAAATACTAAACCTCTAAAAAATGCCAACAAATGTTTGTATTCCAAACACCAATGAAAAGTTTCGTTATTTTATTTTTTCCCCTTATTTGGTTTAAATTTCCACATTCTAAAGTATTGTAATATCTGGGATTTATCTGCCTTTGCAGAATTTCCTTATTCCAGATGTTTTATTTATTTCAAGTTGCATTAGAGGATGTCATCATCAGGTAGGATAGTCTGAGGGATTCACATGCATCTGAATGGTAGGACACTTTCAAATAAGGAACTGAAAGTAAGCCCTGTGAACCCACTGCATACTTTGCCAGTTTTCAGGGTTTTGTGGTTCTGAAAGGTTTAAGAAACTTTTGCATCAGAGGCACATATTTTACACAGATAAGACCGAATCACTTATAGTTCCCCAGGCCAAAAATTAATACTACTCTTAAGTTCTTTTGTCCAGTTACTACTACTGTTGATAGAGCCTAAGTTAGAAATGGCACATGCTAGTTATACCTGTACTTGGGAAGCTGAGATAGGAGGATCACAGGTTCAAGGACAGCCTCAGCTAGTAGTGAGACTCTCATAAACCTAGAGATACCCTGGTTCCAAATAAGAAATAAAATTGGGCTGAGGGAGTAGCTCGAAAGTAGAATGCCTCTGGGTTCAAGCCCCAGTACCACAAAAAAAAAAAAAAAAAAAAAAAAAAGGCTTGGATCAGCCTATAAATTCTATTCACATATAAAATTGTACCAGTACACATAATGCCCATTTCTCAAGACAGAAATGCATTTGGGACAAAGTCTATAGGACGTAACCTCTAGGGAGTACGATTCAATTGGGATTCCTATTCTTGTTTATGAGATGCTTAGTTACCAAAATGATTATTTATTTATTTATTTATTTATTTATTTATTTATTATTGGCGCATTGTAATCATACATCTTTGTTAGGTACAAGTTGGTAAAGGCATACATGCACACATTTCTTATTTAACCCTTCCCCAATTCCCTCCCCATTCTCTCCCCCTTCCTCCTTCTCAAGTTCAGTTTAGAGATTTATTTTGATATGTTTGTGAAAGTACATGATTTGCATTAGGTTGTCCCCGCCCCCCCGCCATCACCTTCAGTTAAGTCACTTTCTTTGCTCATCTAAGCTTTCTCTTTCTTTATCTATAGTCCCTCTTATGTCCCACTTTCTCCCTAGCTTCCACATATTAGGGAGAACATACGATTCTTTTACTTTTTGTGACTGACTAATCTCACTTAGCATAATGTCTTCCAGTTCCATCCATTTCCCTGAAAATGACATGGTTTTGTTTTTCTTTATGGCTGAGTAAAATTCCATTGTGTACATATTCCATAGTTTTGTAATCCATTCATCTGTTAATGGACATCTTGGCTGGTTTGGCAATTGTGAATCATGCAGCTATAAACATAGATACACATGCATCAGTCTGATAGTTTGGCTTCCATTCTTTTGGGTAGATACTCAGAAGTGGTGTTGCTGGATCATATGGTAGGTTCATTCCCATTCATCTGAGGATCCTCCATACTGTGAGGGTATGGAGAAGTGGGAACCCTAATACATTGTTGGTGGGATTGCAGATTAGTGCAACCAGAGTGCTTTTAAAACCTTGCACTAAGAAGTTGCACGATAAAACTAAAAAATACATCTGAAATACTTTGTTTTCCTAGATAAATTGAAATGAAGGCAATTTTTCTGCAGTATAATAAACAGAAATTATTTTGACTTACCAATCTAATTGTTTATCTTGCTGGTAGAACTTTTGACACCCCCTCTTTTTTTGGTGCTGGGGTTTGAACCCAGGGGCAGTCTACCTCCAAGCTACACCCCTATACCCAAGCTCTATTTTATGTTTAGTTGAAAACAGGTTTTTGTTTAGTTATTGACAGTTTTGCTAAGTTGCTCAGGCTGATTTTGAACCTACAATCCTCCTGTCTTCAGCCTCCCAAGTACTGAGATTACACTTGGCCCCTTTATTATTTTATTTTTTGACACTGGGAGTTGGGCACAGGGACATTCTTCCAACCTACACCTCCAAACATTTTATATTTCTTTTTTTATTTTGAAGCAGAGTCTCATTATGTTCCTAAGGTTGCCCTCAAACCTGCCATCTTCCTTGTCTCAGCCTCCAAAATACTGGAATTACAAGCATGTACCAGTCTTTTAAAATAAGATCAGCTAGTCGTTTATTTGAAAATAAATATTCACTCATTTTATTAAATAGTTTTTTAATAATATGTAAAATATTTAAAAATATGTATCAGAATAGAAAGCCTTTTTGTAGTGCTGAAAATGTGTGTCATTTATTTAGTCTAGTATGCATAAGAACTGCCAAGTATTCTTTTTCTACAATATTTGTATCTGCATATCATACCCATCTAAGTATACAAGACAATACTGTTAAAAGCAGTGCTTCTACTTAGAGAAGCGCTTCCACACCTGAGCCACCTAGGGGTCTTTCATATTTCAAAAGAAGAGCATCATGTTTACAGGGATTTCTATCCTTGATGCTTTTCCTCCTAGCAGCATTTATCTAAGAATTTAAGACCTGGACTGTAGCCTGTGGCCAGTTTACAATCATTCCTCCAGGTTATCAGCAGTATGTCTGATTATATTCCACAGCTCCCTGTGGGATCTTTCAGTAACTGGAAAACCCTGTACGGATGCTGATTATTCAATAGAATTTGTTCTCCAAGACACAGATAGAATATTTTTTTACTGAGTGATTAGGGAAAAGAAAAAAAATTTACATATATATATATATATATATATATATATATATATATGTAAAAAATATACATTACACACATACAGGAAGAAAGGAAAAGAAGTTGGGGGAAAGAAAATTAAAAAGAAGAAAATATTGTTTGCTCTGCAGCTGAACAGGGTGAAGTTTCTTTTTCCCCAAACACTCAGCTGCCCATCAGAGTTAGTCAATATTTTCAGTGGAAAGTAGAAAGTTGGTTATTGATTTAATTAAGGAGAGTTGAGATAAAGTTCAGTTATGCAGAAGTAGAAAAAAAAATACAAGAGAGATTCAGGTAGAGTGAAAATGTGTGTCAGAAAGACCACAAAAAAGAAGTCTGCAAGGAGAGTAGATGGGATACTGTTTAAAATGAGAGACTGATGGATTAACAAGAAAGAATCCATATTCATGGCACAGCTGGCTAAAATCTTAACTGGCCTATAATGTGGGTAGAAAAACTTTTAGCAAGTATAATGAATGTTTTTTCCCCCAGTGGTGGTATTTTGCCACTTGTCATAGACTCCTTAAAAGATAAATGCAATTCTAATTTAGTGTTCTTCTTCAAGGACACAGAGATCATAGCTACTGCATTATGAGGTTATAAAATATCATTGTCATATTATAACATAAATTTATATGGTAGAAGAACTATGTTCTCCTAATACAAAATAACTCAAAAAGCTCTGCATTTTTGCATAATGTGGCATAAGTTAAACATTTAAGATAATAAAATGGCAAACTTAAAACAGTTATGCACTGTTAGAAAGCCACATTTTTAAAATACCTTACTTGGAGAAGGTGATTTGATAAGAAAAATGTATTGGAGTTGGAGCCCAGGTTGGTGGCAGACACCTGTAATCCCAGTATTGGGAAGACTGACTGAGGCAGGAGGAGAGCAGGTTCAAGGTCAGTTTGAGCAATTTTGGGAGATCCTGTTTCAAAATAAAAAAAAAAATACAATAGGGCTGGGTAAGGCTCAAAGGTCAAATGGCCTTGTGTTCAATCTCCATTACCCCCACCCCAAAAAATAGTGCTATCTCTTATTTAGGATTAAGTGCAAATTACTTCAACTACAATTTTAAATTTATCTTAAAATAAATATTAAATAGAACCCATCCCTTAAGGTTATTTTGAGAAATAAATGAGATAATACTTATAGAGCATCTTGCAGATAGGTTGGAAGAAAATACAGGTAACTAAATATTTATAATCATATAATCATAGATTTCATTAATATTATTATTTTAAATATGTCCATCTGACACATATTTCTTTATCTCTACTCCTTATCTCTCCCTTAAACTATATTCGTAACTGAAAATACTTCTATATTCCACTGTCTTTCAACATATCTATTTGGGTACACAAAATATAGCTCATATAAATATATCTATGGCACTCATTTAAACTCCTGCCTAATCTACTTCTTTCTTTTTCCCATGTTGAAGAAGAGTCCCACTACTGCTACACAATTCTGACAGCAAAAAACCAACAGTAATCCTTAATATTTCCCCTTTATTCATTATCTACACAAAATCTATTACAAATCCTATTTACCTTGGTTCCAAAATAAAGCCCCCATCAGACCATTTCTCACCATTTCAACAACAAAAAGCTAGATCATGCCTCTATCATGTATCTTTGTTCCCAGTGTTTCACAAATTCATTTTATGTTCTCCATACAGAAGCCACAGAACTTTCTTAAAAGTGCATCTGATTGTCACTTATCTGTTTACACTCTTCCATTGATTTGCAACTTCAGTTATATCAACTTCCTAAATATTAATTTGAACAAAGATAAATCCTCATCTCCTCATCTTCCTCCACTATACCATCTTTTAGCATCCTTGAGAACTGTGTTCTCATCATGGTAGCCTTCCTCCACTCCCTTTACTTCTATGTAACTTATTTGATATTTTCCTATGTTATAATATCTAATATTTATTTTATTATAAATGTGTTCCAGACACTACCGTAAATATTTCACATGATTTAATTCATTTAATCCTCATAAGAACCTAGTAAGGTAGCTACTATTTTAGCTCTATTTTTTGTGAAGTGTAATTGAAGCATGGAGGAACTAATAACTTATCCAAGGTTAATAATGATGAATTCTGAATTAAAAATCAGGGCATTAGCCAGGCATCGTGGTACAAACAAGTACTTAAGAAGCAGAGACAGGAGGATCACAGGTTCGAGGATAGCCTTAGCAACTTAAAATCTCAGCAACCAAGCAAGACTCTGTTTCAAAATAAAAAATGAAAAGGACTGAGGGTGTAGCTTGGAGGTAAAATACACCTGGGTTCAAACCCCAGTACCACCACCACCAACAACAACATCACCAACAAATGAACAAAAAACCTTGGACATTAGTTTTCAGAACTTACAATTTCTACTTGTACTTTATGCACAGTTCCATTCTGTATTTGTTTTTTTGATTCTTGCAATTCTTCGGCTCTTCTTTTTTTGTACTTTGTAGGCATCTGTATTCTTAATATATTGTAAATGTATTCTTTCATCCATATTCTTCAAGATTGTCCAGACTATTTGGCTCTTTGAATTTCCTTGTCAATTTGAGAATCAGCTTCACAAATTTTACCAAAACTGCTCACATTTTGACCATTATTACAGTGAATCTATAGCTCAGTTAGGGGTGAATCAAGAGTTTTACTATATTGTGTCTTCTAAAACACATACTGTTATCTCATTGTTTTCCATAAATATGATCATTATGGTTTGGCTCTTAAATATCTCCCGAAGATCTATATTCTAATGATTTGCTTATCACCCTATGGTGCTATTGGAGGGTAGCAGAGCCTTTAGGAGGTGGGGCATAATAGAAGAAATAAGGTTATTGGGGATGTTCCCTTGAACATGGTAGTGGGACACAGGCCCCACCCCCTCTCTCTGTGGCTCTTGACTGCCATGAGGTTAGCTCTACCACACACTTCTACCTTGGCGGTCTGCATCACCACAGGCCGAAAGCAATGAAGCCAGCCACCATGAACTGAAACTTCAGAAACCATGAGCTCAAATACATCTTTTCTTCTGTTAAGTTGATGTTTTTATATATTGTGTCACCGCAACAGAAATCTAACACAATGATTCATATTGGTTTTTTTTTTGTTGTTGTTGTTGTTTGTTTGTTCGTTGTGCTACTGGGGATGGAACCCAGAGGCCTCTACCTCCAGGATATCCCCTAAGCTCTATTTTATTTTACCTTATTTTTATTTTTTGAGGCATTTATTTTTTATTTTTAGGGTCTCACTAAATTGCTGAGAGATTTACTAAGTTGCTGAGGCTGACTTCAAACCTGCAATCCTTTTGTCTCTGCCTCCCAAGTACTGGAATTACAGGTGTGTGCTGCATGCCCAGCTTATATTGTTAAATTGACATTTGCATATTAAACTATCCTGGCATTTCCAGAATAAATCTTACTTGGTCAAACTTTTAAAATTTTGGTCAATTTCTTCACTTGGATTAAATTCATTATATATTTTTATGATATGTGTATGCAAATTCTCAAGAAAATCTACATTTTTTTCCTTGCTATTCTTGTAAATTTTGGTATCAAGTTTATTGTTACCTCAAGGGTGCTTGTGGAAAATAGTATTTTCTTTATTGCTAAACTCTGGAACAGTTAAATTAAGACAGATAGTATTTTTCCTAGCTATTCAGAAGAATTTACTAGTGAAACCATGTTAACTGGGAGTGATTTCTATTCTTAATTATTTTGTTCTTTAACTTTTTAAGGTTTAATCACAGCTGTTGTTTCTAGTTTTTTATATAGATGTCATACATGATATTGATATTGGCATTTGTATTCTCACATAGGTACATACAATCAGTGGAAGTGCATCCTTTGTTAATCCTTCCCCCCAAACAGTCTCCCTCACTCCACTGGGGTTTCTCCTCCATCATCTAAAGTCCCTCTTGTATATTGATTACTCCTTACCTTCCCTATATGAGAGAAAACATATGATCTTTCACATGTGTATCTGGCTAATCTCACTTAACATAATATTTTCTATGTCCATCCATTATCCTGCAAATGACATAATTTTGTTCTTCTTTATTGTGTACTAGAATGCCATTGTGTGTATATCCCGTAATTTTGTAATCCATTCATCTGTTGATGGACACCTAGGTTGGTTCCATAATTTGGCTCTTGTAAATTGTGTTGCTATCAACATGGATATACATATATTACTATAATATTAAATTTTAATTTATTGGTACATTGTAATCAATCATACATGTTATGAGGTATAGGATGGTAGAAGCATACATGAACACATCACTCATTTAGCTCTTCCCCAAATCTCACCTCATTCCCTGAAAGCAACTCAAATACTAATTATGTGGATGTATCATTTTGCTGTTTTAATTATTTTAATTAGCTGTTGAACTGATATTATTTTGACTGATGTTTAAGTTTAGATTCACTTATATCAAAATATTTTGTAAGTAGCCATTATGTACATAAACAGATTTGAGGTATTAGTGATCTTTGTAGTATGATTTTGTGAAAACTTAGGCTATATGCATTATAATAGATGGCAATTAATTCCATTTCACTAATTCCCTTCATTCTGTTATATTTTCGCAAATTAGTTTTAATCTACACTCTGTGTGTGGCTTACGCATTTTTATTGGAATGACAATTAGTAAGCTATTCATGTAGTTTCTCCTTTGATAGGATATGAAATATAAAATAATATTATTGTTTCCTAAATAGAATGCCTATACAATGCCAATTGACTTAACTCTAAATATTTTAATAGGAGTCTAGTGTGAGATAAATGAATATTTTTTGTGTGTATTTTTTCCTTGGAATGTTTTGGAATATTTTTTAGTTTGGGAATTTCTCAGTTCCAGAGGAAAACATGACATTTTGGTTACATGCATAAAAATAGGAATGAGGAGAAAGCTTTTCAGGACTGGTTCATGCTTTGAATTCAATCTAAATGATAAAGTGGGTCACAAATTCTACCACTTTTAGATCCATATGGCATTTGAATTATTTTACTATGGTAGGAAAGCAAGGTTTTTTTTTTTTTATATGAAGAAAAATAAAATGAAGAGGGCTTATTTATCTTAAGTAAATAGCAAGTAGCAAAGAATCACACCAGTGAATCTCAACTTGTTCCACATTAAAATCACAGAGAAGCTGGGTGTGGTGGCTTACACTTATAATTCCAGTACTTGAGGGGCTGAGGCAGGAGGATTACAGGTTCAAGGCCAACCTCAGCTACTTAGTGAGGCCCTCTACAACTTAGTGAGACCCTGTTTCAAAATAAATAATATAAAATAGGGTTGAAGGTGTAGACTGGAGGCAGAATACCCCTGGGTTCTATCCATTGTATCAAAAAAATAATAAAGTAAAATAAAACATAAAATAAAATAAAACAGAGTAACCAAGTGCTGTGTGCACGTATGTCTCCATCACTATGAACTGCATTATGAAGTGAGACTATAATGCACCAATAAACGTATAAAAAAAGAAGCTAAAAAAAAGGACACAGAGAGGGTTTTATTTGTTTTTGTTTTTGTTTTTTTAGAACACCAAAGAATAACTGAAATCAGTTATCTGCGAGTGGGAACTGTTCATGTATTTCAGATGTTCCTGAAGTGATTGAGACCACTACTGTACACATGTTATACAACAATTTAAATTCTCCTCTACCCCCCCAAAATACTTATGTTTATTCTGAGATTACAGGCATGGTAGCATACACACACACATGCACACATATATATGTATGTGCCTATTTCTATGTGTATACACATGCATACAGGTAGATATGTATGTATTCACATGTATGTATGTGTATTTATAACATATAGAAAAATTCTGTACAATTACTAATAAACATTTGTGGCCTTTTGAGACGAAAACACATTGACATTTTAGAGGTTTATTACTGTTGTAACACAAATGCTAAGTCAATTATGACTTTGTAGAAAAATAAACAAAACAAAAAAAGCTATTCCATATATTTTATGTATTCTGTAAAATACACAAGCAAAGAAAAGTACTTCTCATTTGGAAAGAGGCTCTTTCATTCTATTTAACTAAACACTAGAGCAAAACACTTAATGGTTCTGAATGGGTCTAAATTGTTCTTTGAATTAAATATGTCCACAAAACAGTTTTTAACATAGAAATTCTAAAGAGCAAGTTCCTTTATTTGTCTTTTGCAGTTGTAGCTGCTTAAATACTTAAAAAGTCAAAGTGTGAAAAAACAATTTAATGAAACAAGCTAGCAAGGTATTAAGACATTCACTGTGATCTCTGAAACCAAGAGTATAAGAGACAAAAAGATTTTCTTATAGAAATCGTAAGCTAATAGAGAAATCAAGGTGTTTTTTTTTCCCTGTGAGCTATAATTTAAAACAGCATGAGCTTTTTGATAGAACTTCTTAATCTAAAACTACCCAAAAAAGAATGAGATAAAGATTTTTGTCAACCCATTGATGCTATGTGACTTTGCCCCAGAAGTCTGTGAGAGATTTTGTAAAGAACTACAGCTTTCTTGCCTAGCAGCAGGATTTTCTAAACCTGCATCATTTTCTATTTGGACTTTGGGAAATATTGCTTCTGTGTACTTTGCTACCAAACAATTTTAGGAGATTAGATAGCTTAAAACCCAAGAAGCCACAACAAATCAATTTTGCTATCCTTAAAATATCTAATAACAATCTAAATATTAAATGACTTTATAAAATAAAGATACAAACCTATCATTATTCTCACTTACACCAAGATGAACTATTTATCAAAAAATAATTTGATAATGAATATTTCCATCAGCAACATTTTTCTGAAATTCTGAAAGTTTGTATTTATTGAACTATGAAACAGAAGAATAAATTTGAATGATATTTAAATGGTAAGTTCACTTGTATATGTCTTAATATATTTCTTTTAATCTTCATTTTTTGCTAAATGTACTTTTATACTTTATACTTTAAAATATATTTTAAAAGGATCACATAAATATGTATAGGATATAAATATCTATGTGTATTCATTTTGTAACCAATTCTCACATATCTCCAGGGTCACCTTTGTCTCTATCTTCCCTTTCTGGTATTTTATACCTATGTTTTTTTTCCTTTAACTGCTGTTGAATGAGTGTTTCTAGGCATTGGTGCTTCAGTGAAGGTATAATCCATCATCTAGCAGGAAAGGACAACACCGTTTCAGCTGAGGATCTGGCTACCAACATAGATTGGGGCTGAATGTGAAACTTCTTATCAGACTGAATGTAACAGGAAAAAAATCCCTCTAGCATGAAAGAGGGTATTCGTTATTCTAGTGTTATCTTTTTGTCAGAATTTTATTTTAATCTGCAATTCTTTAAATTCTTGAATTCTATTCCCAACTTCCATGCCTCTGCCCCATCTAGGTAATACTTAGGATGTCTTAGGCATGCCTAAGAAAAGGATGACAAAGGAAAATGTCTATTCTCAGAGCTTGAATTTCAAAGTAATTCCTTCCATCAAAAAATGGGCAAAGGATCTAAATAGACACTTCACAAAAGAAGAAATACAAATGGCCAACAAATGTATGAGGAAATGTTTCACATCACTGGCAATCAGGGAGATGCAAATCAAAACTACCCTGATATTTCACCTAACTCCAGTCAGAATGGCAATCATAAAAACATGAACAACAACACCTGCTGGCGAGGGTGTGGAGAAGTGGGAACCCTAATACATTGTTGGTGGGATTGCAAACTTGTGCAACCACTGTGGAAAACAAAATGGAAGATCCTCAGACGAATGGAAGTGAACCTACCATATGACCCAGCAATACCACTTCTGGGTATCTACCCAAAAGAATGGAAACCATACTATCAGACCAATGCACATGTATCTATGTTTATAGCAGCTCAATTCACAATAGCCAAACTATGGAAGCAGCCAAGATGTCCAACCACAGATGAATGGATTACAAAACTATGGGATATGTACACAATGGAATTTTACTCAGCCATAAAGAAGAACAAAATCATGTTCTTTGCAGGGAAATGGATGCAACTGGAAAACACTATGTTAAGTGAGATTAGTCAGTCACAAAGAGTAAAGAAGCATATGTTCTCCCTAATATGCGGTTGCTAGGGAGAAGATGGGGCATAGGAAGGTTTCCAGATAAAAAGGAGAGATCCTTGATAAGCAAAGAAGTTGATTTAATTGTAGTGGATGCATGGGGCAGAGGGACACCCTAAGGCACATGATGTACTTACACAATCATATCAAGGTCACTCACTGAACTGAACCTGAGGGGGAGGGAGGGGGAGGGAACAGGGTGGGAATTGGGGAAGGAGTCAAATGAGAATTGTGTGCAAATATGTTGTTAACAACTTGTACTTAACAAAGATGTATGCTATATTGCACGAATTACTACAATAAAAAATAATTAAAAAAATAAAAATAAAAAAATAAACAAAGTAATTCCTTCCAAATTGGAATTCCAGAATAGCAAAGTAAGGATCTCAGCAAATCCTCTTGCTAGAAAGAAACTATAAAATTGAAAAAGATATTCAATAACAACAATTGTATGGCTCTGGAAATTAATCAAAGGCTTACAACAAATAAGACATGTTATTCTTGAAAATCTACTAGACTAAAGAACGAGGAGAATCTATGGCATTCTTGCCTGAACACTCCTTTCTCCATAGTTTGGTAGGACAGGCTAGAAAAAACAGAAATTTTGATTATGAATTTGATTTACGTCATTTGTAGTATTCAAAAGAAGAATCAATAACTCCCTAACCAGTGACAATAACAATTTCAGTAGCTAATGAACAGGAATGACAAATGACTCAGTGAGCTTTTAATTGTAATCCTGAGGGAGAAATTTAACAGTGAGACATTTAAATGGAAAATTTATAGAGGAATGTGAGAAATGCATAAAGGGCCTTGAGGCAGTCTCCATCTACCCCTGGCTCAACGTGAACCTGAATAAATGTAATGGAGGTATAACAGAGCCCCACAGAAAACAAGGGCTGAGGAAGACTTGAAAAATTCCTGGACTTTGAATACACACACAAGCACAGACAAATTCTTCAGCATAAGATGCAAACCTTAATAGGAACAAATTGGCTGACCACCAAACTAAACAGAAACAATCCCTAGAAAACCAGACTAAAACCAAACAAAACAGCTCAGTGTGTGTGTGTGTGGGGGGGGAATGATCACATACCTCTGGAGAAATCCAATTCTTCAGATTTAACCCAGGGAATTTGCTGAACAAACATACCAACATACAATAATAACAACCTTCATGAGAGAAAGTAGGAATACATATTTGTTATAATAGGTTACCTAAAATATCCGGGTTTTCGCAACAAGAAAATATCAAACATACAAACAAATAGGAAAATGTGACTTATGAGTGGGGTGAGAATTAGAAGCTACAGTCTCATAGGGAACCCATTTGTCAGACTTGGCAGACAAAGATGTCAGAGCAGATATTCTAAATATGTTTAAAGAAATAAAGTAAGCCAGATGTAAAGACATGAATATGAAAACAGTGGTTCAAGAAATAGCTAATCTGATGAAAGAAAGATAAATTATGAAGAACCAAAAGGAAATTTTGAATTGGATAGTATAATAAATCAAAGTCAAAATTTGAGTAGATGTGCTCAATAGAAGATTTGAGATAGTAAAAGATGCAAAGAACTTTCAGACATATCAACAGAAATTTTCTGTAAAACAGAAGAGCAATGATTAGAACCTCAGAGACTTGTGAAAATATGTCAAGCATACCAACATATATTTAATAATATTTCCAAGAGAGGAAAAAGATAGAAAAAATACTACTAAAATTAATAAAATAAGATATAATAGCAGAAAATATCTAATTGTGATGAAAAAATATAAGTATTCATATCAAGAAATCCTAGAAACCTCAAATGGTAAAACCACAGAGCAGTCTACACCTAGATACATCCTAGTTAAACAGTTGAAATTCAAAGAGACAATTTTGATAACTGCAAGAAAAAAAAAAAACTAATCACAAACAGTGTTAACACATATTTTAAAAATTTTCAAAAGTATGAAGAAAATGTAAGCCTTCCACACTTCTCATGAGCTTGTAAAATAGTAAAACCATTTGGAAAACACTTTGGCAGTTATTAACAGTTTATACATTATATAGCACACCATCCAACAATTCCACTCCTGCACATCCACTCAAGAGAAATGAGAGCATATATTATCACAAAAATTTGTGCATGAAAATTTTAGCAACATTAATCATAAGAGCTAATGAGAAAAATAATTCAAATGTCAATCAACTAGAAAGTGAACAAATGGGATGTGATATACACTGGAATGCTATTTAGCACTAAAAATGAACAGGCCACTGATATGTAATATTACACAGATTAACCAAAGCAATGCTTAGTGAAAGAAGGTAGATGCAAAAGCCCATACATTTTATGATTCCATGTATATGGAGTGCATAGATGAGAATTTGTAGAGACAAAGAGAGTAAACCAGTGGTTGACCAGGTCTAAGCATGGAAATGGAGTAACTAAGTGGTTTTGGTTGATTTTCCCTCACTTCTCACCTTAGAAGGATTAATAAAACAAGAGTAAGTTTTTTTTTTTTTTTTTTTTTTTCTGGAACAATTTGGTGATAAAGCAGATGAATAGAAATAGATATGGGTTTCAATTGGAAAAAAAAGACTGGAGGAATTTTTCTAATAAATATATGTTGAGAGTGAACATGATGATGATCACATTTATTAAAAATTCATATTTCAGCCGGGCGTGGTGGCGCACGCTTGTAATCCCAACATTCGAGAGGCTGAGACCGGAGGATCCAGGTTCACGGCCAGCCTTAGCTACCTAGTGAGGCACTCCGCAACTTAGTGAGACTCGGTTTCAAAATAAAGAATAAAAAATAGGGCTGGGGGTATAGCTCGGTGGGTTCAATCCCCAGTACCGCAAAAAAAAAAAAAAAATTCATATTTCACGGAATAGTTTGAGGAGTATTGGGATTAGCTTTTCCATAAATGGTTTATAAAATTCGCTTGGAAAAACATCTGGTCCTGGGCTTTTGTTTGATGGTAAACTTTTTATTGCTGTTTCTATTTCTTTGATTTTTATTGGTTCATTTAAATTTTCTATATCTTCTTAACTCAATTTAGGAAGGTTGTATGTATCTAAAAAAATTTCAATTTCTTCAAGATTTTCCATTTGGTTGGAGTATATAGTTTTTCAAAATAGTTTCTGATGATCTTCTGTATTTCCGCGCTGTTGGTGGTAATATCACCTTTTTCATCTCTTATTTTGGTAATTTGGGTTGATTCTTTCTTTTGGTTAGGTTGGCCAATGGTTTATCTATCTTGTTTATTTTTTCAAGAAACCAGCTTTTGGTTTTGTTGATTTTCTATATTGTTTTTTATTCTCTATTTCATTAATTTCTGCTCTGATTTTCATAATTTCCTGTCTTCTACTGGTTTGGGGGTTATACTGTTCTTGTTTTTCAAG
Source organism: Graphiurus murinus (assembly GCA_004027655.1). Lineage (NCBI taxonomy): Eukaryota > Metazoa > Chordata > Mammalia > Rodentia > Gliridae > Graphiurus > Graphiurus murinus. Next base: position 63,160 of record PVLC010003721.1, read on the forward strand.
GGCTTTGAGCTGTGTCATTAGGTGATTTATTTGGTGAGTTTCTGTTCTTCTTATATGGTCATTCAGTGCTATAAATTTTCCTCTTAGTACTGCCTTTAAGGTGTCCCAGAGGTTTTGATATGTTTGTTTTCATTGGTTTCTAGGAATTTTTAAATTTTTTCCCTTACTTCTTCTATGACCCACTCCTCATTCAGCAATGTGGTGTTCAGTCTCCATGTGTTTACATAGTTACTCTGGGTCTTCTTAGAGTTTATTTCTAGTTTCACTCCATTGTGGTCTGAAAAGATGCAGTGAATTATGTTACATTTTTTGAGTTTGCCAGTGCTCTTTGTGGCCCAGAAAGTGGCCTATTTTGGAGAAGGTTCCCTGTGCTGCTGAGAAAAATGTGAATTCAGATGTAGTTGGGTGAAATATTCTGTATGTGTCTAACAGGTCCATTTTGTTTATGGTATTATTTAGATCCAAAGCATCTTTACTGACCTTTTTTTAGAATATCGGTTTAGTGATGTGAGAGGAATATTGAAGTCTCCTAGTATTAGTGTATTGGGATCTATGTGTGACTTTATATCATGCAGAGTTTGTTTTATGATAGTGGCTACACCTATGTTTGGGGCATAGGTGTTGATAATTGTTATTTCCTCTTGCTGTATTGTTCCTTTTGCTAGTAAAAGGTGACCTTCTTTGTCTCTTTTGATGAGCTTAGGCTTGAAACCTAATTTATCTGATATCATAGTTGCTACTACTGCTTGTCTTTGAGTTCCACTGGCATGGATTACCTTACTCCAGCCCTTCACCCTTAGTTTGTGGGAATCTTTGCTTGTAAGGTGTGTTTCTTGTAGGCAGCCTATAGATGGATTCTGGGTTTTAATACATTTTGCCTCTTTGTGCCTTTTTATTGGGGAGTTGAGACCATTTATATTCAGTGTGATTATTGAGAGATGATTTTTAATTCCTAACATTTTGAGTTTTGACTTCTGTTTGCAGTAGTGTTTGTTCTTCTTTGCTTAGTTGTTTGCTTCCTGGAAATTATTGTTTCTCTGGTTCTGACATTTACTTGTTAGTTCTTCTTTGTAGTTAATCTCTCTGAGTATTTTCTCTAGTGCTAGTTTGGAAGACATAAATGCTTTCAGTTTCTGTTTGTCATGGAAGGTTTTTATATCCCTGTCAATTCTGAGAGAGAGTTTTGCTGGGTATGAGAATCTTAGCTGCAATTTATTTTCTTTCAGAGTTTGGAATATATTACTCCAGCCTGTCCTGGCTTTCATGACTTGATTTGGGAGGTCTGGAGTGATTCTAATTGATTTGCCTCTAAATGTCACTTGACCTTTTACTTTGTTGCCTTTAGAATTCTTTCCTTAGCCACTACATTAGTCAGTTTGATTATTATGTGGCATTGTGTACCTCTTCTTTGGTCTTGTCTAGAGGGGGTTCTATATGTTTCTGCACCTGTGTGTCAACTTTTCCTTCTATGTTTGGAAAATTCTCTGATATTACTTCTTTGAAAAATTTGTTAATTCCATTAGTTTTAACTTCTAATCCCTCTTCTATGCCTATTATTCTTAGGCTAGCTCTTTTAAAATTGGCCCAGATCTCATCGATGTTGGATTTATAGTGTCGAATTTTTTTTCTAGATTATGTATGATGGATTCATTTTTGGAATGATCATCTTCTAGGAGTGATATTCTGTTTTCCATGTGGTCTAATCTATTGTTTATAGTTTGTGTTGATGCCTTCACTTCTATTATTGCATCTTTCACATCCTTCACTTCTCTCAAGGCTTCTCTGTGATTCCTGCTCAGGGTGTCAGATTCTTTGTTTATTTGTTCCTTTATTTCTTTCCAGCTCTCTCTGAATTCTTTCTGGAAGTTTTGTAATGTTTCTATTATTAAAGATCTGAATTGTTCTTCTGGTAAGCTCTGCCATTCAGTGTCATTGAGTTCTGTTATTGTGGGGTTGTGTTGACTCATTGTTTCTTTGGTATTTTTCCTTCCTGTGATTTCCCTGTTCTTAAATTTATAACTTTGTTGCTCTTGCACGCTTTCTCTGAATTTATAGGTTTCTTATTTTTATTTTCTCTCTGTGAATGGTATCTTGTACTGAGTTGCAATTACTCTGGTACTTCTTCTGACTGCTCTATTGGTGTCTTTGGTGGGTTTCACGTGTTGACTTCTAGCATCTCGCAAAACTAACAAAGCAACCAATCCTCCAAACAAACATAGATATATCGAAGCAATGCAAAGTGAAACAGAGTAAAAATGAAACAAAACAAAACAAAAAAAACTCAGAAAACAAGGGCTCATTGAATGACTCATTGAGACCCCATGACGGGTAAGATTATGCACCTGATAGGAAATGACCTAAGACAGGCACAGGCCTTCATGCATTTTAAAATAAAAATGGGGGAGTTGTGTGAGCCCAGCTGGGCCCTTTCCCTCCTGGCAGTTGCTATCTGCATATATGAGTAATTATACTGATTATTCTGCTATGGCTACTGTGGCGTCTGGAAATCTGGTGATTGCACCTAGGATGCATAGATGAAAGACCCTCCTACTTCTTAGAAAGTAAATACATGACTCTAAAGGTTTATGGTTTGATGACTCTAGAAAGTTTGCTTGACCAGGCTATGTATGTGGGCTGTATATGGAAAATGAAGAAGTGGTGCTAATTGTGCTCTGACAATGATTGATATGTCGTAAATGTATATGTAACCCTGTTGTACTTAAGAAATGTATACAAAATCCGTGCTGAATAATAAAAATTAAAAAAAAGAAAAAAATTCCTTTTCACAGAAAAGGAATCAAGTATCAAGTGCCAACTATATAAAATTAATCTGATCTTATATGCAAGGTTTTGAAGAGGTATCCAATTGTAAGATAGAAGAACAGGGTTCCAATTCATTCTGCTACTACTAACTAAGCCTTTAAAACTAAATGAAAATCTCTGGGCCAATGCTTTCTTATTTTTATAAATGAGACGTGAATAATGGAAGTCTCTTTCAATAATGGAATTTTATGACTATAATATAGGTTATATGCTGCTTCAAACACTCACTAAAGCAAGATTGGACATTTAATTAATTAATTAATTAATTAAGTCAGTCAATATTACCAAAGAGATAACTGAACCGATACTGACAATTACATAGCTTAACTAGAATGGATTGTTATTTATATTAAATTTATTATATTCATTAAATATATATTAAAGATATTAAGATACAATGACATCTTGTTACATGACTCATAATATTCAAGACATGAGATTTTGAATACAGGATAAATGATATCTTAGGCTGAATGAGTGTTTCAAATATATATCCATGAACAGAAAACTTGTCAGTTTTAGCCCTGTCTAAAAAATATCTGCACTCTTCATGAACAGTTAAAAATAATATGCATTTCCATTGATATATGCATTTAGATTGATACTACTCAGGGAAGTAATTTTTAAAAATATACAGGGCTCTGTTTCAAGCAAGTCCAAATAAGTGTGTTCAACAAGAGCCAGGAAAGAAAAATTACAGAAAGAGGATACAGATGTGGGCAGAAGTGATTGAGGCCATAACTACCTATACTATGTTCCAAACAATGAAACACAAATGAAGTAAATCTAATGAGGAGACAATTGGATTACTTGGGGAAAGCTCCTGAAAACGAAGTGATTAACTCAGGTAAGAAATAATAAAGTGCTGCTCTTGTTCTCACTAAGACACGAAAAGGCAATTATGCAAAGAGTCACTTAGAAGCTCTGCAGCTAAGAATTGGTCCTAATCTTTCTTAATACTCCTTTCTTTCAAGTACCACTTTCCTAGTATTTTCTTCATTTTAAATTCTCTTCAAAAATATCCCTCATGTTCACTATCATGTAGCATTTAGCAAATCTATTTTTTTCTGTCTACTGTCAAATTTCAGTAATATCCCTTTCATTGCTTAAACACTCATACATGACTTTTCATAATAATTATCTGGAAATTTTCCATATGTCATTTTTTTTCACCATTCTTTTCCATACATGCATAAATTCTGTCTCTTATTTTATACATAATGGGCATCCTCTATTAGGAGCTCATTTTAAAAGCCTCAGATTTTAGAATAAACTATTTTAGGTTATGGAAAGTTTATTTATTTTCACTTAATATTGAGAAATAGAAGATAAAACAATGACTTAACTTCTTATGAAAGGCAATATAACAGAGATATTGGGATTCAGTCTCTGGAGTCAAACTTTAGTTTGAAATAATTTACTAGCATGATGACTTTAAAAAAGAAACAACTCCATTAGCTGAACAGCTTTGTATAGTTGCTGAGCTACAATGGTATATAAAATATCCTGCACAGAGCAAATACTGTAAATTGTTTACTATTATTATTTTTCTGGCTTCAGACCCATGTTAATGAAGATATATTGATTCAAACTTGTAACATGAGAGACTTGCAATTAATAAAAAGTTTAAATTTCAAAATGTGATGAACACTAAGATAAAAAGAAAACAAAACAGACAAATGTTAGTCTATTCTCAAGCTTTAGAGGTTTAGATGCATTAGAAAATAAAGGTGAAATGGAGAAAACTATATAGGAGATGGAGACTGCTATTAAATATATGGAGGGATAACAAAGGTGAAAATAAAATGAGAAAGGCTGGAAAGACAAAACATAACAAAGAAAAATGACTAGAAGGAGGTCAAGCAATTAGAAGCCTGGGTGACAAGCAGAAGTGAAGTGTAAAAGGTTTCAAAGGGAGAGAAATGATAAGCAGATCAAGGAGAAACCTGCACAGAGCAAAAAGGAGATACAGTTAGAAGGAAAGATGCTTCCCTTTTCACTCACTATTCAAATTGCACTTGAAAGAAAAGAAGCTGAAGCCTTGTAATAAAGTATAAAAACCAAGAATAAAGTAGTGAGTATATGTGATATACTTTAAGTAGCAAGCTCAGAGGTCATTATGAATGAAGAAACGAAAAAAAATGTATAGAGAAAAAATAACATTTAAGACAAAAATAGATAAAAGCGATATGGGCTCTGCTGAAAATACAAAGATATGAAGCAAAATATTCTTCAGGAATATTAATAGTGAGAAAGAGAAAAGAAAATTAGTTCACCAGAATCTAGACCAGGAAGGATGTCAAAAAATAAGTTTTCTACTTTGGATTTTTGAAGATACCTTATAAAATATTTTCCTTTACCCATATTAAAGTGTTTGTATTTTAAATCCTTCCAATTGAAAATTCTTTTTTCTCTGATTTTTTTCTTTCTTATGTAAGCAATTTTATTCCAAAACCCTATATTTTTAAAAATTTTTACACATAATGTTAAAAATGTACATTCTTTCATCTGAATATTTTAAATAGGTAAATATCTATTTAGATAAATTGAATAATGTCAGAAAAAATTATAGGTAAGCTAATCGAAGTATTGAGTACTTTTGCTGACCATAATTCAATTTGAATTTAAAGTTATTTTGGCTAAACTTTGTAAAATCTAGAAGAAAATAAGAAGAGAATTTTTTTTGTGGTTGTTGTTTTCTTTCTGATATTGATAAACTAAGCACTGGACTGGAAGTCCAGGGTAGATAAGGATGCAACTAATATCCTGAGGTCATTATGATTTAGCCATCTGTAGATCCAGAATCTTTCCTTACCAAAACTTTCAGAAGTGTACATCAGAAGCAAAGCCAAAGCTCTTTTCTGTACCTATGCTAAAATATATAAGCAAAATTAACTTAGCTATCAGTACATGGTATACTTAGTCTTGCAAGGTAGGACTGGCAGTGTGTACAGTTTACTTGTCAGTACCACTAATATGATCAACCACTGTGTCCCTCATTGTTCAAATGATGAGAAATTAGCTTTATCCACAATTATGAGTTCTTAAAAATGTCGTCTCATATATTTTCTACTCCTTTGGAGAATTTGTTTTAGTTTTAGACATACATATTCAAAATGTTATGTAATCAAAGTTATACTTTTTCATCTTTAAATTTTACTGCCATCTATACATGAACAAATATTAGACAACTGTTTTATTTCATGTAATTTGAATTAGTTCCACTTAATTATATATTATCTTTTAGTCTTGATTACATTTACAACTTTAAAAATATTTTTTCATACTTTACTTTGGTGGATTATAATTATACATGATAAAGAGTTCAAAGTGATTCAAAGATACATGTACAAGGCACTTAGTGTGTTTCCCTCTAGATCCCACCATACTCTCCACCTCTACACATATTAGTGAGATTGGTAGTGATACCTTAAGATATGGACATCAAATTTTTTGAATTGTTTTCTTCTCTTTTTTATTTGCAGAACTGGAGATGGAATCCAGAGGTATTCTAATTCCGAGTTACACCCCCAGCTTTATTGTTTATTCTTTATTTTGAAACAGGGTTTCATTAAGTTGCAGAAGGTCTCACTAAATAGCTGAGGTTCGCCATGAACCTGTGATCTCCTTGTCTCAGCCTCCCAAGTACTGGAATTACAAGTGTGCACCACCATACCTGGTTGAATCCTTTTCTTTATCCTTTCTTTTCCTCCTATCTACCTCCTTCCCTCAAGCCCCTACCACTATTTTCCTGGTCTCTCTTCTCATTTATCTAAAGTCCCTTTTGTCTCCTGATTTCTCTCTAGCTTTCACATATTTCAGAAACCATGTAACCTTTGAATTTCTGAGACTGGCTAATCTCATTTAACATAATATTCTCTGGTTCCATCTATTTTTTTCTGAAAACAACATTACTATATTCTTCTCTATGGTTTGTTGAGTAAAATTCTATTATTTATGCCACTTTTTATATCTATCTGTTGATTGACACATAGTTTGGTTCAATAATTTGGCTATTGTGAAATGTGCACTTATAAACATGAATATGCATGTATCACTGTAGATTTTGATTTTAATTCTTTTCAAAAGATACCAGAGAGTCATGTAATTGGGTCATATGGTGGTTCCATTCCTAGTTTTTTGAGGAACTTCCATATTCATCTCCTTAGTGGTCATATTAATTTTTTTTAATTATTCGTGCATTGTAAGCATACATCTTTGTTAGGTACAAATTAATAACGACATATGTGCCCACATTTCTCATTTGACTCCTTCCCTAGATTCCCACCCCACTCCCTCACCCTCCCTCCATCTCAGTTCGGTTTAGTGAGTAACCTTGATGTACATTCGGGTGCTCGCCCTCCCGCCTCCCGTCTATTCCCTTCGGTCAAATCAACTTCTTTGTTTATTGAGGGTCTCTCCTTTTCCACCTGGAGACCCTCTTATGCCTCATCTTCTCCTTAGCATCCACATATTAGGGAGAACATATGCTTCTTTACTTTGTGACTGGCTGATCTCACTTAATATAATATTTTCCAGTTGCACCCATTTCCCTGCAAAGAACATGATATTGTTCTTCTTTATGGCTGAGTAAAATTCCATTGTGTACATGTCCCATAGTTTTGTAATCCATTCATCTGTCAATGGACATCTTGGCTGCTTCCATAGTTTGGCTATTGTGAATTGTGCAGCTATAAACATAAACACACATGTGTCGGTCTGGTAGTTTGGTTTCCATTCTTTGGGTAGATACCCAGAAGTGGTATTGCTGGATTATATGGTAGGTTCATTCCCATTCATCTGAGGATCCTCCATACTGTTTTCCAAAGTGGTTGCACTAGTTTGCAGTCCCACCAGCAATGTATTAGTGTTCCCACTTCTCCACATCCTCGCCAGCAGTTGTTGTTGTTCATGTTTTTTATGATTTGTCAGATTAATTTTCACTTCTACCAATAGAATATAAGAGTTTCTATTTCCTCACTTTCTTGTCAGCATTTATTATTGTTTGTGTTCTTGATGATTACAATTCTAACTGGCATTAGATTGAATCTCAGTGCTCTATTTTTTTTTAGAATTATGAATATGTTCATGTAATGACAGAAAGACAAAGAAAGAAAAAAAGAAAGAGAAAGAAGAAAGAAAGGAGGAAAGAAACAGAAAAAGAAAGAAAGAAGACAGAAAATTCCCTAATTACCTTATTTCTGACTCTGTTTTATTTACTCTAACACTTGGAGAGTAAATTGTTAAGCAACTAAATCGTACATTCAGTAATCTGGAACTCAACTTTTGTAATATTTACTATACTATCACTCAATAAAACTATAAAAAGATATGAGATTCATGGTTGCATAAGTATATTGACGTTTTCAGTAGGAAATGTTTAAGTCATAAAAATACCAGTTATAAAAGAAAAATAATTAATTGCACTTCTTAACAATTAGCTGTCTTTCTGGCAAAAATTACATAACAAAATAGAAAAGGTGAACTATGCACAAGGAGAATATATTTTCAATATATTTATGTTGTAAAAGCTTTGTACACAAAATACATAGAAAATTCTTACAAGATAAAAAAAAAAGACTAATCAATCAATTTCCCCCCAATGGCAACATTTGTTGACATATCTCAGAAATGAAAATATACAAGTGGCCAATAAGCAAGGATTAAAACACTCAAAATAAATATTAGAAAAAGGCATATTAAAACTGCAATGAGTTCTTTCTAATATAATTCTAGAAGAGTTGAAATTAAAAATATTTGTATACCAATTGTTGATGAGAGCACTCGAGCAGTTGAAACTCTCATAAACTGATGCTGGAAACCTAAAATGGAAAAACACATGGAACATAACTTGGCACTTTCTTATTAAATTAACATGCACATATGTTGATACCTATAAATTCATATAGGTGTTTGAAAGAAATTAAAACATAAATTCTCATAAAAACTTTCACAAAAATATTTGTGTCAGTTTCATCACAATAACAAAGAGCTGGAATAAATGGCTATCAAAAAGCAAATAGTTAAACAAATTCAGTCATATTTGTACAATAATATTCAGCAATAATACAAATCAATTTTTGTCCCAAGACTGCCAAATCTCAAACGAAACTTAATTATTGTTCCAATAATGATTGAATCTCAAATTCGTTTATGAGCAACAGCATCAGTAAATTTTAGAAACATACCAAGCAAAAGACCCAACTAACATCAAATTCTAGGTTAAGCAACCATAATCTGTGCTGATGGAAATCAGACCATTTACAGTTGCCAAGATTTATGAAATATTCTTTAGTATAACGTAAATATTTTATATCTTTACCAGGAGTAATGTTTATATGAGTGTGTATAACTGTCAAACTCATCAAACTCTACACTTACAGTGGGCATATTTTACTATATGTAAAACTAATTTTTAAAAAATAGCTCCATGTTTTTTGTTGTTTGCAATGTAGGATAGAATCTACTCAGCTGCCTATGAAAATAAGCTGACAAATAATGATCAATAGCATATAGATTAAGAGAATTAGTTTTCTGATGTGCTCTCATATTGGAATTGCCTGATTAACTTTAAAAAATAAGGAGAGAAACAAGTAAGTGAAAGGAGATAGGGGGATGAAGTGAGGAGGGAAAAAAGGAGAATTGGGAAAGGAAACAGTTCAAATAAAGCTATATCCATATATGAGGTATTAAGGCAACCTCACTAATATGTGTGGAGAAGAAGGAGGGGAGCTAAGGGGAGGTGACGGGAAATATACCAAGTAATGTATGGAGGTATGTTTGTGTTTTGTTAAGCCTCACCATGATGTATATCTTCAATGCACCAATAAAAGTATAAAAAATTAAGGGTACCAGATTCTACCAATTATTTTGGTCTGGGTGAAAGTTTAAAATTTTCTCAGGTGGTTGTAATATCAATTTAGCTTTTATATCTACTAGTACTGTACTAAAAACAGCCATGCCACATTTAGCTATAATTGGAGTTAAAATATTTGTTTATATGTATTTAAAAACACATACTTAAAGTGTTTATTAAAAATAGAATAGATCTAAACTAGATTTTCTATGATAATTTCTATTTACTAAGACTTTGATAATTATGTACAAAAGTATGTCACATGTTTTTAATAAGTCTAAATTGTTGTGTTTCTAAATTGTTTTGCACTTTTACTTTGCTCCTTCAAAAATAGATTCTCAGTCCTTTACATTTTCTGCTTGGTTCAAAATTGAAATATTCTATTACGTCATTTCCTTTTTTAGGTTTTGTTTTCAGAAAGCAAGTGGAGTTGATTTCTTCCTTACTTCTAATGTTCTTTGCAGGTGGTGGAAGGCTTTTTTTTTTTTTTAACCTCAGTTATTAAGTATCTTAATAGTAGAGGGATGTCTTTGAAGAGATAGAAAGAATACGAGTCCTTTTATGACAACTCCCTTCAAAGCTGCTCACCATTTTTCTCTAAAGAATAGAATTAATATCTTAGATTAGATAGGTGGATAGATGTATATAGATCTAATAAATTGATAAATCATTCAAAGCTTACTATTATAAATATTTCAGTTTAAAATACAATTTTCCCACAGTATAAATATCTGTTCTTAAAAAATTAAGACACAGTATTTGAAGAGCTCATTAAGCCAGGTGTACCAGATATTGGGAGGCTGAGAAATGAGGACTGCAGGTTGAAGGATAGCCTCAGCAACATTGCAAGACTCTCAGAAACTTAGTGTGACTCTGTTAAAAAAAAATAAAAAGAGCTGAAATTCTAGCTCACAGTTAGTATGTCCCTGGGTTTACTACCCAGTACCCCACACAAAAAAAGAAGGGCTCACTAAATTAGTTTCAATAGAGGTTGAAAGTCCTGGTTGTGAAGTCACTCCTTTAAAATAGAGTTTCTTTTCACAATGTATTCCTTCTGTTATAGGTTATTATGCATATTTGGCAAAATGTGATCACAAACACAGACCAGACATACTACTTTAAATTTCTTCAATGTCCAAGACAAAAGGTCAAGAAGAATACAAGGTAAAGAAACAGAATGAAGAACACATGGAAAGTGTGATGTGGGAGGTTTAAAGTTGTATGATTAATGTCTAGGCATAAATAAGATATTCTATAGACTTATTTTCATAATGTAGCATTTCTGATGTAAATAGTTTATCATAATAAATGTCAGATAACATCAGGTCTGTGTGGGAGGGAGTTGCACTTGTGTCTAAAATGAGGTATATCTCTTATAATGAGGGACAGTGAGAGATACCGTATGTTCCTTGCTTTGAATTCATAGTTCCATCTGTTTAAACTAGTTGTCAATTCCCTCCAAAGTGGCATGATAATTTGTGAGGATGTGATAAGCACCATCCTACTAGTGTATGAGAGATTCCAAGACACCAAATTCAATAAGTAGTTAATGCAAAGGGATTACAAAAACACAAGTAGACTATATTAGCAAACACGAAATTTGAGTCTAAATTCTCAGTTAATAAGTCACACATTAGTAATTGTGCCAGATATTTACTATAATCATAACTGGATATTTATGTTATAGGATGCTCTGTAAAATAAAATTTGGGGCCAGGTTTTAAAAACTATAAGTTGGTGACACCATAATATTAAAACAAAAGTTAGTGACACTGTTCACAGTATTTCGTGCTGTGTATCCATGAAGCCAGCCCTAACTGTAAAGCTCTACTTCAGGTGTGCCAGTATATTGAAGATGCAACATGAAATCCAAGATGTGCCATCAAAATTTAAACAGCTTTTTAAATGTTAAAATAATTAAAACTCAGCCGGCATGGTGGCGCATGCTTGTAATCCCAGCATTTGGGAGGCTGAGACCAGAGGATCTGGGTTCACGGATATTATACTTAGAAGACTCAACAAACTCAACCAAAAAACTTATAGAACTGATTAACAAATTCAGCAAAGTGTCTGGATACAAAATCAATCCTAAAAAACCAGAAGCTTTTCTGTATGCCAACCATAAATCCACTGAAAAAGAAATCCAGAAAAGAATTCCACTCACAATAACACCCCCAAAAATAAAATACTTAGGGATAAACCTAACCAAGGAGGTAAAAGACCTCTATAAGGAAAACTATAAAAAGTTGAAGAAAGAAATCGATGAAGACCTTAGAAGATGGAAGGATGTACCATGCTCTTGGATAGGCAGAATAAATATCATCAAAATGGCCATCCTCCTAAAACTGATCTACAGATTTAATGCAATACCCATGAAATTACCAAGAGCACTCCTCACAGACATAGAAAAATCAGTCCTTAAATTCATCTGGAAAAAACAAAAAGCCCAAGATAGCCAAAGTAGTTCTTAGCAACAAGAACCATGCAGGAGGTATCACAATTCCTGACTTCAAACTCTACTACAAAGCCACAGTAATAAAAACAGCATGGTATTGGCACAAAAGCAGACACATAGACCAATGGAGCAGAATAGAAGATTCAGAAACAGACCCACATGCTTACAGTCAACTGATTTTTGACCAAGGAGCCAAAAACATACACGGAAAAAAGATAGCCTCTTTAACAAATGGTGTTGGCAAAACTGGTTAGCCATATGCAGGAAAATGGAAATAAACCCCACTTTCTCACCCTGCACAAGAGTCAACTCAAGGTGGATCAAAGACCTGGAAGTTAGGCCGGAGACCTTGCAGCTACTTGAAGAGGGCATAGGACCAACACTTCAACATATAGGCACAGGTAAAAACTTTCTCAGTCTCAGCTACCTAGTGAGGCACTCTGCAACTTAGTGAGACCCGGTTTCAAAATAAAGAATAAAAATAGGGCTGGGGGTGTAGCTCAGAGGTATAGATGCCCCTGAGTTCAATCCCCAGTACCGCAAAAATAAATAAATAAATAAATAAATAAATAAATAAATAAATAAAACTCTCGATTTTACATTATTTATTTATTTTATATATTTGTGGTAGTAGGGATTGAACCCAGGGGTATTCTACTACTAACCTTATCCCTCAGCTCTTTTTATTTTATTTTATTGTTTATTTTGAATCAGGATCTCACTAATTGTGGAGTGCTAGCCTTAAACCTGCCATCCTCTTGTTTCAGCCTCCCAAGTACGGGGATTACATGTGTGCACAACCACACCCAGCAAAACATTTTATTATTATATGATTTAAATTGGTTTCAACTGAATGGGTGCTGGCTCATAACTTTGACAACATTTTTGACTGTTGTCTTTCTGTCTTTTGTTTTACCTGGTAGAACATCTTATATATTTTTTATTTTAACCCTAATTTATAATGTTAAATATCTTTCCATTGTACAACTTTGACATAGTACTAAAACTGGATATTCCTATACCCTCAGTACCTGCCTATCTACCTGTTGTTGAAAGGATTCATAATCCTTGTGCTATAGCAAAGATTGCACATGAGTCAGTTTGAATTGAGTTAACCCAAATTTTGGATATTATTGGACATAAACAAGCCCTTGTTTTAGTTATCTGCCACTAAGAAACAAGTGATGTGAAAAGTTAGTGTCTTAAAATAACAACAACTCTTATATCTTTATTTTTAGGTTAATATGGAGTTGAGTGTTTCTCGCTTAGTGTCTCACATGAAACTGTAGTCAAGTAACATCTGGATTTGCAGATTTGAGGTATCTACTGAATGGAATATCCAGTATCAATATTTTCACTCATGTGTTTGATGGCTTCATGCTTTTGTTCACCTCAGTACTTGATGTTTTACTCCTCAAAGCTTAGTTGAGCTTCTTCAGCATGATAGTCTAAGGACACTCACATTTCTTACAAGGTATGTTTCTTCCAGCATTGAGCCTAGAACTGGCTAGGGTCATTTCCACCATATTAGATTGTTCAGGGCAGTCATATGTTAGGCCAGATCCTCAGAGAGGAGCAACAAATGCCCCTATTTAAAGGAAGAATGCCATGTATACAGAGTGGGCAGGAATGAGTAACAGCATGTTGGAGACAGGCTGCCACAACTTGTATTTGATGTAGCCACAATCTTTTCTTCCTACTTCATCATTCCTTCTCTCTCCAGCTATTTATTGACCATCCATGCTGTGCCACAAAATGCATTAAGCACTAACTCATTTGCCCCTTATTTATAATTAGAGTTGCATCCTATATTAGGTATATGTTTTAATCTTTTATCTATTATCGATTCCCAGTTTTCTATTAAAAGATTTATTTTTCTGTGTATGGTTTAATATAAGAAATATATTACATTTTCAATAAGAGATATATTGCATAGAAAATATTTTATTTACTTAACTGACACAGAATTGAGCTTTGCATTACTATAACAAATGTCATAAATGAATCAGCTGGGCATGATGTTGCACATCTGTAATCCCAGTACTTGGTAGGCTGAGACAGGAGGATTATAGGCTCAAGGCCAGCCTCAGAAATTTAGCAAAGGCCCTCCCCTCCAGAACTTAATGAGATGCTGTTTCAAAATATAAAATAAAATACCACTGAGAGTGTAGCTCAGAGGTAGAATGTCCCTTGGTTTGATCCCTAGTAGCATAAAAAAAAAAAAAAAGGAGAGGAAACAAAACTTACTTAGTTCAGCTTACAGTTTTACAGTTTGTGGTCCTGTCCCTGGTCAGTTGGCCCTTTGACTTGACTTCCTTCTAGCAGGCCCCACCTCCTAAAGATGCCAACAGTGTCTAGTAGTATTGAGGGCTAGGTGCCAAGCCTTCAACACATGGACCTTTGGGAAACACTTAAAATCCAAATTATAGCACCTTGTTTACCAGAAAGACTTCAAATAACACTTTAGTATTTTAGTCCTTAACTCACACAATGTTCAATACATTTCTATAACTAGAAATTCCAAAAGGAATGGGTGCTGCTGAAACCTAAGAGGTACTTGGTTTATTTTTTTCATATCCTATAACCACTTATTGTGAGTGGTTGAGAAGTTATTTAAATTTGTAAATCTAAAAAATTTCTACTGCAGAGGTAAAGATGAAGTTCCTGCGTCATTCCCACCACCACGTCACTGATAACAAATAACATCTATGTCTGTTGTAACTGTAAGAGATTTTTGTGAGAATCACATCATGATTCTAAGTCACCTTGAAAATATATAGAGCTATATTAAAAGGAAAAAGAAGTCTAACAGTACATTTTGTCAATACTAAAATGTGTGTGCCTGTGATAATGGGTGCCAGTATTTTCTGACAGCTCTTCCGGAAATTCTTGTTTCTTGCATCATTTTTGTTTCTTTGATATCCAGCTATATATAACTCACACTATTTTCCATCCATCAGCAAAAGTATTCAAGTACCAAGAGTAGAAATGTTAATCCAAGCAATGAAGAGGGTCTGATTGTTTTCATCTCAAAATTCTGTCATTTAGCATGAAATGTACAATATGTGGTCATAATTCTTCCTCATACACATTCAAAAATCAAAAGGTATGTCTCTTTTGATCTGCAAAAGGAAAAGTAGGAAAGGGTTTATCTTCTTCAACAGACTTTTTTTCCTTAGAGAAATTAGCATAGCTATGGATTTGCTTCAGTTGAATACCCTGCCTTTAATGCACAGAATCAGACATGGTGGGTATTAGGTACTTACATTTAATCAGAGGAAAGTGTTTGAGATACATTAGATTCTCCTCAAAGGAAACATTTAGACATATTTATAATTGCTGAGGATTAATGTTTAAACTAAATTTTCAGATATATTTCCATAGCTTAGCAACATGTAGCTACAATATGTAGTTTCAGGTTGTAAAGTAAAATAATAAGAGAATAAAATTTAGGGGAAAACTGATTCAAACAATTGAAACTGAGAGGTAAATTCCAATTAAATTGCTTTTAGGACTGTCACATAAAGTTATGTTGCAAATTGCCATTTATTTTGCTTGTAAATTTTTAAACAAAAAATAGCTAAATTTATTAAAATCTTAGTACATGCATAGAATTTACTTGAGGCAATAAGGTTTAAAGATAGAATATGATCATGCTATAAAAACCTGAAAGTCTTGACTATAGTCACTCTGCAATATTTACCAACACAGTGAAATTCAAGTTATAAATTCTGATTCTATAGATGGTTAGATATTGGTCATCTCTTTGAAGATTGTATTAACAAATTTTTGAGAAAAAATATATCTGGTTATCTTAACA
The DNA here is from genome assembly GCA_004027655.1 of Graphiurus murinus. Classification (NCBI taxonomy): domain Eukaryota; kingdom Metazoa; phylum Chordata; class Mammalia; order Rodentia; family Gliridae; genus Graphiurus; species Graphiurus murinus. The sequence continues at coordinate 79,114 of PVLC010003721.1, forward strand.
TTGAGCTGCCTATAAAATCTTAAAACTTGGAGAAATCCAAAAGTTTTCATGTCCTAAAATATGTCTATTAAATTGGCACTCATTTGAAGTTCTCATTGTTTATTTATTTTTCTGTGACCAACTGTACATCTAAAATTGAGTTGTGGGTACTCCGATATACATCTGATATTAAATCATATGGTAAAAGAATAAAGAGTAAATATGACACCTGTTTCTAAGATATAAATATAATAAAAACTTGAAAAAGGATATCCACCTGAATTAACTTTAAGGTTACCAGAATAAGCAAATAAAAATACAGGCTTCGTAGTGAACACTGAATTTCATATGAATAATAAATACTATTTGATATAAGTATGTCTCTTGCAATACATACAACAAATATAGCCCTAAAAATTTTTGCCTTTTATTTGGAATAAAAATTTCACTGGGAATCCTATTACTTGCATCCATAATTAAAATATTAATAGATACAAAAATATATTAACACAAGTAAGCACGTCATGAAATTTAACAATAAAACAGGCATTTCAGTAACATTTTCTTTTAGTTTAATATACTTCCAGAACTTCTATTTACGTATTTTATTTACTTATTTTTTGAAGTACTGGGGATTGAACCCAGGGGCATTCTACTTCCAAGCTACACCCCAGGCCTATTTTTTATTCTTTATTTTGAAACAGGGTCTCACTAAGTTACAGAGGGCCTCACTAAATTGCTGAAGCTGACAGTGAATCTGAGTTCCTCCTGTCTCAGCCTCCCAAAGACTGGGATTACTTCTATTTACTCTTATTGAAAGAGGATCACTTCTATTGAAAGTGTTCACTTCTATTTACTCTTATTGAAAGAGGATCTTTCGGGGGAAAAAAATTGAGAAGTGTTTACATAGAAACAAAAACATTAAATATGCAAATTTTACAACATGGCTACTAATTTGACAATTCTCAGAGGAGAAGGATCTACATTCTATAAGCTTAAAACTAGGCAAGAACTAGGCAAGTTTGTCATTCTTTTTTTTTTTTTGCGGTACTGGGGATTGAATTCAGGGGCGTTCTACCTCTGAGCTACACCCCCAGCCCTATTTTTTATTCTTTATTTTGAAACTGAGTCTCACTAAGTTGCGGAGTGCCTCACTAGGTAGCTGAGGCTGGCCGCGAACCCCGATCCTCTGGTCTCAGCCTCCCGAATGCTGGGATTACAAGCATGCACCACCACTCCCGGCTCAAAGTTTGTCATTCTTTGGAATAATCAAATATGCCAGAGGGAAAGCTAGATCTTAAGTCACCATTTAGCCTAGCTTTAGCATTTTGTTGGAAAAGTCTTTATTTTTGAAGTTATGAGATGTCAGAAGTCTCACTACCTTGAGGTCTAAACACTATGAGAAGGTCAAGTTTCTTCTGGATCTCACACAGACATTCCAGTCAACAGTACACATCTCCCAAAACTTCTGGTCATCTCATTCAGGTGCCAGACTTCTGAATGAAGAATCCTGCACATCACCCATCCCTACATTATTCAACTATCCTCTAGCAATTTATGTCTTCTGAGCCAATACGAGCCATTCTTGTACTCTGTCCACATTCCTAACCAAAAGAATCAAATAGTTGTAGTTCCATTCTACTAAGTTTTGTAGCTGTTTATAACAGCAATGGATAACTGGAGTTACATAGAATTTCAGTTTAAAATACTAACTCTTGCTAATATAGTAGCAGAGATACATTTTTTAAAGATATTTATATTTTCAGAAATGGAAGCAGAAATTGGATAATTGAATTTAAACTGCTTAAAATTCAAAGTGCACATAAATCACCTATAGATACTATAAAAAGTACCTTCTGATTAAGTAATTCAGAGCTGGGAATGAGCTATCTCCTCTCTCATAAACTCTCATATGGTGCTAATGCTGTTGGTCCAGGAACTGGCCTTTGAACAACATAGCTCTACTTCATTTTCCTCATTTTAAATTTGAGAAATTAGGGTCTGAAGTGGTTAGAGTTGTCTTAGGCTGACAGATAAAATCTGACATGCCAAGTTGTACTCCTTAGCAGAAAACATGGCCCTGTGATATGAATTATCTGGAAGTAAAAAACAGAGATTATAGCTGAGTGTAATTCCAGTACTTGGGAGGCTGAGACCAGAGGATCCTGGTTCCCGGCCAGCCTCAGTTACTCAGTGAGACTCTCTGCAACTTAGTGAGACCCTGATTCAAAATAAAGACTAAAAATAGGACTGGGGATGTAGCTTGGAGGTAAAATGTCCCTGGGTTCAATCCCCAGTACAAAAAGAAAAAACTAGGGATGATTATTATTTGGTGATAATCCATAAACCAGTGACTATGTTAAACAGTAATCTATAAATAATCCCACTTTTTCATTCCTACAGTCTTTCAAGAAAAAATGATCTTCTCCTCTAACTGGAGATAAGAAACCTAAGGATCAGAGAGAAAAAGTAATTTACTGGATTAAGTTCATGAAAAAAGGCTTAAATCCAGATCACTGAGGCATTAAAGCCTTTATTCTTCCCATGGTATTAACTCTGATTGTGGCCATCCTAAGAAAAAAATGAGTCATCAGAGAAAGTAATGGGTGAAGAAGTACATCATTTCATGTCTCATAACTAAGAAAATACATCTATTAATATTATAGAAAATTATTGAAGATCACTGTTAGGATTGATCAAAATACTTATATATTATAAAACTTCCAGGTATCCTATTGTTCATTTATGTCCTTAACCCTACTTCAATAAAAAAATCAAATTGGATCCAATTAATTTAAGATGAATTCTGGTTTAATTTCTCTGAAAGTCATCCAATGTACTCTGGCACAAAACATGGTTACTAAAGTATGATTAGATTTAAAAAATAAGATTTTTAATTTTGGGGTATTATAACCAGTTGAATAGACTAAATATTACTTTAAGAAGAGCAAGAACAAATATCTATATTCTTTTTTGTATATTGAAGTTTAATTTGCAAAAAAAATGAAAAGCGTGACTCACTAGAATACTTAATGAATCTGCTTCAAAGACTTTATTCAACTAATTAGTAAGGGAACCCGTACAATATTAACACTGGTTCAGAAAGCTTTTGAGGTATTAGTATTCATATACAATTCATAAAGAAATATTAGGATAAAATTTCTAAGTTAGACACAAAGCTATTCAATATTTTACAAAGTACTATATTAAAGTCAGGTTTTCATCTCCACTGAATGATTAGCTGCATAAGGAAAATCGCCAAGTATGGACCCTGAAATGAATTGCTTCAGCATTTTTCTCCATTTTGATCATAAAATATCCAGTGATAGCTGGGTGTGGTGGCGCAAGTTTGTAATTCCAGCATTTGGGAGGCTGAGACCGGAGGATCAGGGTTCTCGGCCAGCCTCAGCTACCTAGTGAGGCACTCCGCAACTTAGTGAGAACCGGTTTCAAAATAAAGAATAAAAACATAGGACTGGGGGTATAGCTCAAAGGTAGAACACCACTGAGTTCAATCTCCAGTACCACACCGCATAAAAAATATATATATATATATATATATATATATATATATATATATCCTGTGATTTGTCTAATGTCACTAACAACCTTACTAGTATGTATCGGGAAGGAAGAGGAGGGGAGCAGGATGGGGTTAGGAGGGAACCACACCAAAAGATGTTGTGTTCATGTATGAATTTATCACTTTTAATTTCAATATGATATACAATTTTATTTCATCAATAAAATTTTTAAAACTTCAGTGATTACTTTTGATCCCCAAATGGCAGTCTTACTTTATCTGTGTGTGTGTGTGTGTGTGTGTGTGTATGTGTGGTACTGGGTATTAAAACCAGAGATATTCTACCTCTGAGCTTCACCCCCAGCCCTATTTTTTAATTTTTTTTTGAAACAGGGTATCATTAGGTTGATGAGAAATCTCACTACTTTCTGAGGCTGTCCTCAAATCTGTGATCCTCCTGTCTCAGCCTCCTAAGTACTGGGATTATAAGTGTGCACCACCAGTCTCATCTTTATCTTTACTGTTTATATAGATGGACAAAACTTCCCATGTATTCTCTGAAAATATGGAATTATTTAAATCTATTCAGCAGCCTGAGCCAGATAAACAGTGTTTGAAAGGTTTAATACAAAATATTTTCATGTGACTTTCTCTCATTTTGAAGTCTCAAAATTTACTAAATTTTCTGGCCAACAAGGGGACGACCTTACTGACATCTGCGAGATTAGTTCCTACAGAAATCCAGACGTGACTAAACCAAAATCAAAACAAAAACACAAAATCACTAGAGAGAAAAATAAAAACAAGATAAACAGAGTCTGAAAGTTAATGTTCTACCACCACTTGGGATTCACTCTGGAAAATAAGAAAATGTATATAAGCTTAAGTAGCTATCAATGCAACTCTTAAGAAACATGATGTAAATGAATATCAGGTCTTTCTCTTTAGGCTTATAACTGGAACCAAGACTTAAAACATTAGAGTATAACTTCCTCAAATTTAGAAAAAGCTCATAAAGTACATATCATGGGTATATATCACAATTTTTATTCAAATCATTAATTAGTGGATGATCCAAAAATCAAATTTATTTGAAAAACTGCCAAGAAATTAGGTATTTAAATGCAATCCAGTAAAGGAATTCGAGGATAAATTGTTGTATTAACTTCAAAAGTTGTTAATATCCAATAGAACATTGTCATGGTGATGGCAGTCTTATTATAACCTATATTATTATTAGTCTTCTGGATGCTAAGGGAATCTATTTCTGGCTAATTTCATCAATAATTTTTTAAAGTAAAAATGTAGGGATAGGGAAGCTAACTTTATTAGAAATTTTAATATAATCTAGATAGTAAACTTTTGTGCCAAGTAAATTTTGGCACAAACATCTTTAAAAATGAATGAATATTATTACAATTTTTTACATAATATGGAATGGTGTATTGCATGATTAAGTTCTATTTGAATGGCTAAGAGGAAGAGAATTTTTTTTCATTTTTGTCTTTATTCATTATATAATTAACAGAATTATATGATTGATTTCTCCATCTTTACTGATATTGTGTTGCTAAGTGTAGCTTTACATCCATCTTCTGACACATTTAATAATTTTCAAATGTCTTCTTCATTTTTCTTCTCTCCACTTTTAAAATTAAAAGTGAAAATATCTTGAATTCTCAACTGTATACAGTAAAATCTAAAGGCAGAATATAATACAGTTCTGAAAGATGGTATATTTATTTCACATCATCCCAAGGAAACTGAAAAATGATAACTTTCTCATTGGATAATCCTCCTGTCGTGGGATGACAGGATCCCACTTGTGGGTCCTTGGCCTCCGTGATAAAAAGAATTTTAACACGTGCCAGTCAGGGACAAAAGGCAGGTATTTATTCAGGGAAACAAGGAACTGGGAAAAAACAGGTAAGCAGAGATCTTCTGAGTCCCGGAGCAGGAGGGCAAGAGCGAGTCTTTCCCTCCTCAGTCCTTATATCCAAGGGGGTTAGCCTAGAAGTCCGGAACACAGGCATAGGTGGTTGTCCAAAAGAGGGTGGGCACAGGAAAGTTTGGATCCTCCTCTTCCTCAGGTTTAGGTAGGCGATAGGTGGGCATTTCAAAAGAGGGCGGGCACAGAAGCAGTCTGGACCTCCTCGTTTCTCAGGTATTGTTGATTGATAGGTAGGCGTTCCAAGTTGGATCCTCCTCCTTTCTCAGGTTTCGAAAATGGGAGGTCACTGAAGTCGGGCCTTTGTCCTAAGGAATCTCAGGTGGGGGGCTGGGATTCAGGGGATTAAAAAGGTGTGGCCCACCTAGACTTTTCTCCTAAGATTTTTTGAGCACACCCTATAGGGTGGGGTCAGCTAGAACTCTCCAGATTTTAAAACTATATTTTTCCTTCTTTTCCCAATGTCTCCTTTCTGCCTAAATCTTATTCCTTCTCTTCTACCTCATCACTCCTAGGTTATTCCATAATTTTTCTGTTCCAGTTTTTTTTTTTACTTCAAAGTTTTAGCATAATTTGGGAATAATGAATGAATAATTATAAATAATAATAATAATAAAATATTCCTTAGGGATATAAAATGATAAAATATTGTATGAAAAATATAGGATAACAAAGATATATTTTTTAAATTTACAAAAGGATGATGGATCTATATTTTAAGTCTAGTATAGAAGAAATTTTATTCAAATGAAAAATACTACAACTAGGTGTGGTGATGCATACATGTAAACCAACTATTTGGGAGGCTGAGATAGGAAGTTCACAGGTTCAAGGCCAGGCTCAGCATCTTAGCCTTTAGCAACTTAGTGAGAACTTGTTTCAAAATAAAAAAAATAAAATAAAATGGTGCGGTTATACTTCAGAAGTAGAGTGCCTCTGTGTTCAATCCCTCATACCACAAAAAAGGAAAAAAAATTACATATATTTTCTCCAGATTCTTTTGAAAATGGCCAAGAAGATTAATTCTATAAAATAATTAATTCCTACATAGAACAATGGATTATAAAACTATAGGATATGTACACAATGGACTTTTACTCAGCCATAAAGAAGAACAAAATCATGTCATTTGTGGGGAAACAGATGGAACTGGAAAACATGCTAAGTGAAATTAGTCACAAAATGTAAAAAATTGGATGCTCTCCCTAATATACAGAAGCTAGAGAGAATGTGGGTCATAGGAGGGACTCTAGGAAGAAAGAGAAACCTTAGATGAGCAAAGAAGGTGACCTAACTGAAGGTGATGGGAGGAGGGGAGAGGGAAACACTCTAATGCAAATGATATACATTCACAAATATATCAAAGTCAATTGCTTAGCAGAACTGAGAAAGAGGAGAGGTAGTAAGGAATAGGGTGGGAATTGGGGAAGGGCTAAATGAGCGCTGTGGCTGTGTGCATGTATGACTCTACCAGCTTGTACCTCATTAGGACATATAATTACAGTGCACCAATAAATAAAAAAAAAAAAAAGGAAATGTAAAAGCTAAAATTAATTCCAATGGTCCCTGATAGTGTGGTCTTTGCATGGAGAGAAGGCTATAAATCAGTTTGTTTCATAGTCATGTTAAGAGGACAAAGGTCAGAGTCTATAATGTTAAAAATCAATATGGAACAGTTTAATCTACCAATCACATATAAATAAAGCTTGCTTCATGACTATAATTAAACACAAAAATAAAAAAACTCCTGTACTCCTTATCATTATGTCAAACCCTCACTTTACATTCACTGACAGTATACTTTTAAAAATCAGCCTAAATTTATTGATAAAACAATAATATGATTGAGCAAAAAATGTAATTTTACTTGTCTAACTTTATCTAAAGGTACTGGAGATAACTCTTTAAAAAGCTTTTCATTAATCAAAGCAATGCAGGCTATAATTAACCATTTACAAGTATTCTGAATTTTCTGACTTTCTAAAAACAGACTTGCTGATATAATGATAGGTTAGAGTGTTTAAAATAAATTAACAAAATAATATGCAGAAGAATTATTCTTAATAAATCTTAATAATGTTTTCAAAAATGGATTCTTTGTTTCCAATATTACAAAATGAGATTAACCCATGTAGATATCATTTGCCATATTATACATTATATTTGTTGTATTAAATTATAGCAATGTATTCCTCTGTGTACAGTCTGATTTGAACTTCATAAAATCAAGTGGCATATCTTATTTTAGTGCCTACCACTGAACATTAAAGTACAAGAGAGATAGAACTGCATTTTTGACATTGAAAATAGGATTTTTGAAAAGTTAATTAATTTATTTATTCAAAAATATTTATCAAGTGCCTACTGTGTTCTGGGCAATCTTCCAGGCAAAGTCACTAAAATGTCAATAATCTTTCCATAGATTATTCAGTGGGCATGGATAATAAAACCTGCCTCTTGCTTTAATAGTTTAGTTTCTTAAAATGTCAACTTCTCTTTACCTGGAATAGAATGTTAATCCTTTGTTTAGACATGATTATATCCCAGATGAGTTGATGTTTTGTAAATATCTCAGCTTGAAGGCCAGTCTACTTTATCATCTAAGGCTTTTTAAAGGAAAATATCCTATTTTCTTGATCGAGAGAATTCTTTTTTCTGATTTGATAAGTTACTTATTTTCTAAAGTTTTTTTAATTTAAATTTTTTTTCTGGGTGTTTTTTTATTTGGGCATACAGAAATTAGTAATTTGGGTAAATAACAAGAGAGGAGGCTTTAGTTCTAGCCACATATACTCTCTGTTTATTATCATACATTTTTTTAATGAATTCTGTTAAATGGGGACTTAGCTTTCCCATAGATTCTCTCTAAACAAGAATTTTCACTTTGACTATGTAGTGTAATGTCTTTATCTTTACAGAATTATCATAAAGATTCAAATACAACAAAACATCTATGGCCAGAGTCCCTATTGATCATTCTATATTTCAGATAATGGAAATAAGTATTTTAATTGTTCTCTCACATATCTTTCTGTGCTTATCCAATAGCTTAAAATATATTACTTAATATGCTATTTCAATTTACTAATATTTTAAATGGATTTTTAGTTTATTTAAAATTTGTTTTCTGAGTGGATTAACTATAAATAAGACTAAAACTATAAGTATTTATGAAAAAAATACTACAGTGGGGGTGTATGGCTGTTTCTCAAAAAACCAATAGAGTTCGATATGAGTATGTACATTAATAAAATAATATGAAGTACTGTTCTTAGAAATGTGTTGACATACCTATTTGAAAAATCCAACATTCCTGTATTTCTCAAGCTCAGCTAAGACTTTTCCTTATTCTTTATGATTTTAAAATTAATGACAGGGAGAGAGATGCGTGTAAATTCTTAACTGATATCTAAAGCTGCATCTCTGCTTAGAACACATTACCATTTAAACACAGTATTTCAGAATGTCAACATGAATGGAAGTGTCAAATTGATGCTTAATACTAATTTGTTTATTTATGCTTGACTGCACTTAGATGGCAAAAAGGTAGGTATCAAAAAATAAAAAAATTCTTTACTTTGAAACACTGAAGTAGTTGTTTCTTTAGTTTCACTGCCATAAATCCCATTAGTGTTAATTGGAGATTTGCATGTGCATTGAGAGAATAATATACCTCATTATTCTTGAGTAACAGCTACTGACTTTTAAAGGCCATTTAGAATGTGTGACAGGAAACAAATAAAAGCAAACCACTTAGCTTTTTGGAAGCTTTAAAAAAATTCTTTTCATATAGCAGAATATAAAACAAAAGGCTTCACAAGTCTTCTACTGCTATAGGTGGAATTTTAGTATTTCAACAGCAAGAACACATTACCTTAAAAAATCTATTTTAGTGGCTTAACTAGTTAGTGAATATGTGAAGAGAGTATAACTACAGTCGGCTTCCTATAGGTGACCTTGGCTCTGAAAAACATATGCTTATTCTATCATATTTGTTTTTGGCATTTGAGACATTATAATCTACTATGGAAGAAAATAATGTTATTAGTTTCAAAAAGAGATTTCTTGAAAGACAATTTTAAATAATATGGTATAAATATATAGTAACTATGAGTATCTTATATGAAAATTATTATTTCAAGCAAATGAGTTAGCTTTGTCCTGAAGCATGATCACCTAGTCAGAAAATTGAAATTGTCCAGCTAAACCAATTCATTATTTTAGCAGGCATATTAGATGACCTATTATTACCCATGCTTCCCAAGGTTATCTTAGCAATCACCTCCTATTAGTTAGCAAAATATTTCTCCAACCATACACAAAAAAATCTTCTTGAGAAGAGTCAACAATAGCAATTTTAGAGCCTCTTATTACCATATGTAGTACTTTTTCATGACAGATGCTAGAAGTAAAATAGCATAGACTTGGTTTATGATAAGTTTATGCTAGTTCTCTTCTACTTCAACATATGAAAATGGAAGAAATGAAATGTTCATTGTTTAAAGATAATATACAATGGTTTACAAATTTAAAGTATGTATTGGCAACAATTCAAGTGAAACCAACATAAATGATCACTTGGTATTTCAATAGTACAAGTAGATCTACTCAAGATCAGAATACAACCTTGCTTTAAAACATGCTGACTTTATAGCTCAAAGGCACAGTCCTATATCATGTCAATTTCTATGAACCACAACATTCATGAAAATACAAGTGGATGAACTAATTTGTTTTATTATGCAAATAATGGTCATATTTGTTAGTTTCCAATTATGCTGGTGGACATATTTTTGTAAAACAATTATAACACAAATAATATTTCCAATTTTAACATGATTTTAAATAGTAAAATTTAAGATTACTTTCAGAGATAAGGCTAATTTATTCTGGTAAATCTGAAAAACAAACTAGATGCAATGTAGAGAATATAAAGGTTTTCTACATGATAATATATATGTTATACAATATATTAGGTGTGCTTAACTTTTTTCAATAAGCCAAGTACTTTTTTTTGTCCTGAAATTGACTCATAAAGAAAAGAAACATAAAATAACATTTATATTTAATTTAGTAGCCACATAGTTCCACAACATAGATAATTATAAGGGCACTACAGGCCATACACAATTAAAGAAACTATAGGGTCAGATACATTTGGAATTTGTCTTCTTGCCCAAATGACATTTGGAAATTAATACCAGTTCTTGAGACCTCACATTCTATGTCAGCAAAGTGTGATAATAATATCACATGAGTATTAGGGTCAAGTAAGATTTTGTATGCCAAGTGATGTGCTAAACAAAGAGAAACAGTTAATGACTATTATTTATTATTTTATTCAACAACTAATGTCTATTGTACTTATAATTAAGGAAACATTATCTGGTTATAATATTGTTGCTAACATATCTCTATTATTGTTATTTTTAATGTCCTTACTAGAAAATGTCTTTAAAAAACAGTCTAATGAAGAAGGATAGAAAAAGTGATGCCAAATAGCTTATCTAACCTTGGTTATTCTGAAACTTTGGTTGTGTGATGACATTGACCTCAGCGCATGTGTGTAGAGTCTTCCTGGGTTTGATATTCCCTGACCTTCTCTGACATTCTTCTGACTCTCCCAGCAGTCTTTCTCTAGATCTCTTCAACTTTTCCTAGGCTTCCTGGCTGTGCTTCAATACTCTTGGAAATTTTCCCAGATGGTTCACAAAAAAGCATGTAGAGTAAGAACCTCAGGGTCACAGACTTAGAAGAAGGGATTTTGAAGGGCAAAATAAAACCATCCAGTACGGAAGTTGTTCATGACTTAACAGAGGAGTTTTAACTAGAAAAAAAAGTATTACTGTATTGAATAGAATAAGCATATGAGGATTTTATAGAGTCAAATAAATCATCCATAGACAAGAAAATTGAGCTGTGTTGGGATGATTTTTCTAGTGGAGTTTTTATTGTAATAATGATTTTTCAGGATGTATAGTTCAACTAAGGTCTCTCCTATACACATTTACAAAGAGAGATTGATATATCCAAAGCAAACAAATTTCTTTGTGTGTTCCCTTAGAGCTTTGATAAAATAGCTAGAACACAAACCAATGCACAAAGACCTCAGTTCTTAATTTAAACTTTGCTCTGGGAATGTATACATTATAATCAATACTGTATGCATGTATGTCACTGTCAACATGATTTACATTATGATGTGAGACTATAATGTACCAGTAAAAGCATATAAAAATAATGCTCAAAATAAGCATTTTAAAATAAACTTTTCATGACAAGTAATGGGACTTACAAGAGAAAAGAGCTATAAAATTGAATGAAATGGTAACTTACTGAGATGAAGTAATAGCTGTAAATACTTAAAGCTCATGTGTCTCAACGACTGAGGGCTCTGGTTTTGGAGTCGAACAATACACCTTTACCTGCCTAACTTGGAAAGCTGTCATGGTTCTCATTTGCTTGTTCTCAGGAAGTGGAAGAGCTACTATGACATCTCAGAGATCGAAGTTGAGGGCTGTTGATGTACTCTTTACACAAGTCACAAGGTCCCTTGAATTTGAATATGCACTATGTTGGCATATCTGCAGATGCTGAAAAGACTGGTTCCTTAGGTTTAGTCTCCTTGTAGTGTCAAATAGTTATTGACTTCTGAAGTGTTGGCATAAGTGAATGAACTAGCCACTCACTGCGAAGTTCCATTTCTATGCAGGCAGAAAGTCTTCCCTATCTTTATTACTCCAGACACCACTCTTCTTTTCTTCTTCCTGTTTCTCAGTTAGTCCTTGAACTTACTTTTTCAAAAGGTTAGAAGAGCTTCTCGATTTTAAGCAACTTTGATTTTCCAGCCAATATTTAAAAGAACGACAACAGGGTTTCAAGAACTTAAGTATATACCTGGAAAGTAGTTGGATGAGATAGGAATTGGATGTATACATACACATTGCAGCAATTTGTTCAATTAAGAGTTTTGATCTGTGAGGGATTGTCCCTGGCCCCTCCTCTATTCTTACAAGATATCATAATCTTGATCCTACAATTATCCATTCAGCAAACAACTGTATTTATTGAGCTCCTTTTCTAAGCAATACTGTATTAGATGAAGTATGCAAAATCACCAAAACAACAATTCGATATAAAAAATCAAAACAGCCGGGCATGGTGGCGCACGCTTGTAATCCCAGCGTTTGGGAGGCTGAGACTGGAGGATCCAGGTTCGCAGTCAGCCTCAGCTACCTAGTGAGGGACTGTGCAACTTAGTGAGACCCGGTTTCAAAATAAAGAATAAAAAAAAATAGGGCTTGAAGGTAGAATGCGCCTGAGTTCAATCCCCAGTACAGAAAAAAAAAAAAAAAAAAAAATCAAAACAACATTGTTGCTATTATCATCATGGAAAACATAGAGCTGTGGAAAAGACAGAATGAAATCAATTGTACATACAATTATCATTTATGAGATAAAATTAAAAGATATGCAGAGTGTCTGTATCAAAATAAAGCATTAGTACCCTATATACAGTTCAGATGCTATAAACCTGAACTTCCAGAAGGTCATATATAAAGATCCTGTAGCAAATCAACAAATGTAGTAAGGCAGAGAAGAAGTTAAAGCTGGATTACACATCATTACTCATTTCTTGGAAAAAATAATTTATGACTACTGATGGATATCTCAGGCTGGTTCCAAAATGTAGCCATTATTAATTGTGCTACTGTAATCATAGATATGCATACATTATTATGATGGTCTGGTTTCAATTCCTTTGGGCACATCTCAGGGGTGGTATAGCTAGGTCATGTGGTAGGTTCATTCTTCTGAGGATCCTCCACATTGATATCCAAAGTGGTTGCGCTAAATTGCAAGCCCATAAATTACAAGCCCATTAACATTGTATCAGGTTCCCACTTCTCCATATCCTTGTCAGCATTTATTATTATTTGTGTAATGATTGTCATTCTAATTGGGGTTAGAAGATATATGCAATTTTAATTTTTTTTTTTTTCGGTACTGGGGATTGAACTCAGGGGCATTCTACCTCCGAGCTATAACCCCAGCCCTATTTTTTATTCTTTATTTTGAAACCGAGTATCACTAAGTTGCGGAGTGTCTCTCTAGGTATCTGAGGCTGGCCGCAAACCTGGATCCTCTGGTCTCAGCCTCCCGAATGCTGGGATTACAAGCATGTGCCACCACGCCCGGCTACAATTTTAATTTTAGTAGCATTTTTTTTTTTTCTCAATTGGGAAGAGAGTGTCTCTTAAATGTAATAGGATCCTAATATATACCCTTTGTGCAACATGCATATAGAATACAAATATTTCTTGAAGAAATAATTTAATCATCAATACATTTGTTCTGACAAAAATATTTATTATTCTGTATTTGAACACAAACACAAAAAATATATAATCACTTTGTATACTATGAATTCCTCAGGTAGATACTGAAGACATTAAAACATCTTTTTGAACTGCTGGAGTATAGAAAAATGCATTTTTGTGTGTGTGTGTGTATGTGTGTGTGTGTGTGTGTGTGTGTGTGTGCGCGCATACACGCATGCATGTGGTACTGGGGATGGAACCCAGGAGTCTTTTACCTCCAGGCTACACACCCAACCCTATTTCATGTTTTAATTGGAAACAGTTTTGCTAAGTTGCTGAGAACCTCATTAAGTGGCTGAGACTAGCTTCAAACCTGAGATCTTCCTTTCTCAGCCTCTCAAGTACTGGGATTATAGGCTTGTACTACCATGCCCAGCTTGAAATGCATTCTTTCCCATTTTACTATGTAGCCACTTTTAATATGAGTTATAAATACATTTGTATTTTTCCTATTCCTGCTACTAATTTATCTTTAAGGCCCATATGCAAAAACTTACATTCAGAAGAAATAAAAAAATATATACATGCATATACACA
>PVLC010003722.1:0-93411 GCA_004027655.1 Graphiurus murinus
TGTAATCCCAGCATTCGGGAGGCTGAGACCGGAGGATCCGGGTTCGCGGCCAGCCTCAGCTACCTAGTGAGGCACTCGCAACTTAGTGAGACCCTGTTTCAAAATAAAGAATAAAAATAGGGCTGGGGGTGTAGCTCGGAGGTAGAATGCCCCTGAGTTCAATTCCCAGTACCGCAAAAAAAAAAAAAAAAAAAAAAGAGCCCTGAGCTGGGCGTGGTGGTGCATGCTTGTAATCCCAGCATTGGGGAGGCTGAGACTGAAGAATCCAGATTCATGGCCAGCCTCAGCTACCTAGTAAGGCATTCCGCAACTTAGTGAGACCCTGTTTCAAAATAAAGAATAAAAAATAGGGCTGGAGGTATAGCTCGGAGGTAGAATGCCCCAGAGTTCAATTCCCAGTACGCAAAAAAAAAAAAAAAGAAAGAAAGAAAGAGCCCTGCACTCCCCAAAAAGTCACTCTCCCTCTTGAGATGGCCCACATTCTCCCTCGAATGTGTATTTCCTACTTTCCTAAATAAGCCTCTATCTGTGTCTCTGACTGATGAGTGCTAAAATTATTTTCTATCACGTTAGCCAAGGACCCCACTGATCCTGAGTTCCTGGGTTGAAGACCAGACCCATCACCCCAACACCTGCACTGAGCCCCAGCGTGGTGAGAAGGTTGTTTCTAAGCTGGTGGCAATGTGCCCAGCCAGCCGTCAGGGCTGCGGTAAGTTAGGCCAGGTCAAGAAAGAACAGGAGCGGAGCCTGATGGGAACTGTAGCTCTGAGCCATGTGCCTCAGGAGATTCACCAAGAATAAAGTGCTCATCTGCCCCTTCCCACATCGGTCTGTGGATCAATCACTCCAGAACTCACAGGGACAGGAATGTGCCTAGAACCTCAGAAACACCCCAGCATCTAGCTCTGTGGCTGACTCAGAATCAAGGATCAGTACTTTCATTTCTGTGGTAGATACTTTGTTGGTCATTCTTTGTCTTGTGATACCTCTTCCCTGGAAAAGACCCCCAAAACACAAAGGTGGGTCCCAAGTAAGTTTTCTCCCTGAAAGTGACAGTTCTACTTGAATGTCAGCAGACCCAGATTAGGCCAACCTTGGTCCTTTCCGTAAACTTCTTCAATTTTTCCTAGATGGAGGAAGCCAATGGAGAATGAAGCCAGAGCTAGAGAAACCCAGAGAAGAGCTCTACAAAGTCCACGGGCCATGGTTATCAAGACCTTTATCCCTGCTGCAGGGAGCTCAGACACCCAGCTGCACTTCTGGCTCGACCAGTTAAACCCCCAGCCTGTGCCCCCAGCTCCACCTAGGTTTCTTTCACTTGCCATCAAAAATTGCAACTACTCCAGGCACAATTCTCTTTCCCTTTCCTTCCATGTTTAAAACACTTTCAATTATAGGTAGTATTAGTCAGAATTCTTTCAGTAACAAGTGGTAGAAACCCAGCTCAAATTTGCTGAAACAAAAATCAAAACATACATAAATTAAAATGCATCGACACAGCTGGGCATGGTGGTGCACACCTGTAATCCCAGTACTTGGGAGGCTGAGTCAGGAGGATCGTAGATTCAAAGCCAGTCTCAGCAACGTAGTGAGACTGTTTCAAATAAAAAATAGGACTGGGTATGTAGCTCAGAGGTAAAAACTCTTCAATCTCCAGCACCACACACACACACACACACACAAAAAAAAAAAAAAAAAAAAAAAAAAAAAAGCATTGACATAACTTTTTAAAGTTCAAGGACAGAAGCTGGAGGTCTAATGAAAATTCAGGGCTCCAACTTGCTATCTGTAACACTCTCTGTCTCTTGGTTCTTTGTTCTTTCCTGTTGCCAGCACCCCCCTGCTATGAATCGCACCCAGCAAGAAAGAAACAACAGAACTCCCAACCCCCTGGTCCTAGCAACTTTTTTTTTTTTTTTTTTTTTTTTTTGGTATGGAGGATTGAACCCAGGAGCAGTCTTCATCCAAACTATACTTCCAGTCTCCCCCCCCCACCTTTAATTTTGAAATAGGGTCTCCCTAAGTTGCTGAGGGTCTTGTCAAGTTGCTAGGCTGGCCTCAAACCTGGGATCCTCCTGTCTCAGCCTCCCAAGTACTGGGATGGCATTTTCTAATCTTAAGCAGAAGAATGTGACTGTTAAAACCTTTCTCTTATTACTAAAATAACACTTGGTTCCTTTTGCTGTCTTTTTCTTCTGTCCTTCTTTCCTTCCTTCCTAGGGAGCCCTTCCTAAGGGAGGAATAAGACACATCCTCCTGCCCAGGCTAGCAGTTACACGGCCAGAGGGTTAGGATGACTGAATGCTCCACATTCTGGAAAAAAAGGGAACCCTAGTTGGAGAACCGTTTCCTTCCTTCCTTCCTTTCTTTTTTTCTTTTATCTCCTTTCTTCCCTTCCTCCCCCAAGTGGGGTTCTGCTGTGTTGCCCAGGCTCAAGCCATCCTCCCACACTATCTCCCAACTCGCTGTGACTACAGGTGTGCACCACCATACCAGCTAGGACTGCTTCTCTTAATAGATTGTAGGTTGCTCCTTCTGGTCAGTAAGAGTGAACAGAAGGAAAACACAGGGTACGGCTGACAGAACATTTGGGCCAACAGTAAGTCGGGTTGGGGAGGGAAGAAGACAGGACCTGCGAGCTGTCAACTGATTGAAACTCAGAAACTGCAAAACTAAAAGGATTTTATTTGGGGGCCTTGGGAACTGCAATTCAGAAAACAGATTCAGAGAGCTGCAAATCAGTGTTCTGAAAAAGGTAGAGAAAGTGGGCACTTACATGAACAAACTGTGTCAATTTATTACAAAGCAGTAAAAATTCTTTTGTGGGTTTTGGTATGGTGGCACACACTCATAATTTCAATATTTGATAGGTGGAGACAGGAGGATTGCAGGTTCGAGGCCAGCCTCAGCAACTTAGTAAAGGATGTGTAAGGTACCAGCAGTGTTCAAGGTTTTTGCAGACTTACAGAGGTTTGGAAGTCTGTTTTTACAGGCATACAAAGTTGACCAACATTTTCTTGAGTGCGTACTGGCTGCTGACCTAGGTAGAGAGTTCTGTTTGTTCCATGTTCCAAGAGACAGGATGTTGTCAAGACTTTAACTATGTTGCTTGTAATGTATATGTTTAGTCTCTGAACCCTGGCCAGTGCTCTGGTGCTCCAAGAAGTATGGCTGAGCTGAATAAACTTAGGGCTGCAGTATTCACTGACAGTCCTCCCAAATCTATCTCTTGTATTTCTCTTTCTTAATCCTCATTCCCCATTTCAGGACCATTCGACTTTGCCGTCGGGCTCCGGCAAGATGTAGCTTGGAGGTAGGATGCCCTTGAGTTCAATCCCCAGTGCCAAAAAAAATAAAAAATAAAAAATAATAAAAATCTCTTTCAATGTACTTTCATGATCTTTTCTTCTATTTTTCACAAAGCCACAGGCCTGGAGCCCTCTGCAAAGCTGGGTTCCCAGGAGGAGACCCCTGCAAAGAGCATCTCTGAGAACTGACCCCAGAGCCCCCACTGTGGCCCTCCTATGAGAACTTACCCGAGAGCACTTCTAGGGGCAACCCCAAGGCTGAGCCCTAGTCTTCACTCAGCAACCCAGTGCAGCACCTCCCTGCTCCTCTAAGACCCTAGGACCCTTGTAAGTCCAGAGGAGCATTCGTACCCCAACTTGAGAGGTGAATGAGTGGCCCAGAGCTCTGTACTGGGATGCAGCTAGGCCACACTACACCCCCTCCCCCCACCACTATCACTGACTGTCCCCACCCTGTTCCCTACTCTGTCCCCTGAGGCCTTCCTGTTCCCCACCCCCACCCCAGCAGCCCTCCTCACCCTCCAGACAAAGGGCTGGGGAGGATATCTAGAAACCCTGGCCTTTCTCTTTTTGACACCTTTCCTTTCTTAAATGCATTGAGATTTAAAATTTTTGCTCTAAAGTTTTGTTTTGTTTTTGTTGTTGTTGTTGTGGTGGTGGTGGTGGTACTGGGATGGAACCCAGGGGCATTCTACCTCCAAGCTATACCCCCAGCCCTATTTTTTATTCTTCATTTTGAAACACTAAGTTGTGGAGTGCCTCACTAGATAGCTGAGGCTGGCCGCGAACCCGGATCCTCCGGTCTCAGCCTCCCAAATGCTGGGATTACAAGCGTGCACCCGGCTTGCTCTAAAGTTTTTGAAAGGATAGTTACTATTCTCTTCAAACCACTTGACTAGGAGTAACTGCTTTTATTTGCAATTGAGAATTCTCGATATGAGAAAAACCTAGCCCACACATTCTTTCAAATGGAATAAAAATTTTATGAATACTAAATTTAACAATTAATGAGGTTGATATAATGTTATAGCTGGACATCTGATTAAGAATTTATTGATTTCCGTTTGGCAGTGTTCTTATTTTAGAGCCAATAATTTTTCTTTCGTTCTTTTTTCAACTTATAAAGAGGGAAGGTTTCTCTGGCTCACAAGAGCCAATCCTTTTTCTCCAGCTGTGATGGTCACAGGGGACTCCTCAGTGGGTTGAGCGGTCTACCCCACACTCCAAGCCCCTGCACTGAGTCATGTTAGTCCATAACTAACATCCATCTTGGTAGGACCGTAGAGGCAGAGTTCAGATCCAAATGAGAAAGAGGATCAGGCAAGTCACAGCAAGGGCACAAAAGCAGTGTCATGTCCCCTCATATGAAGAAGGACTTTCTTACTGCAACTGCTGAGGGCACAGGGCACGGGCAAGCTGTACTGGAGGACTGGCAGAGGCACATCTTTCCTCCTAGGGAGGGTGGGGACGGGTGTAGAAGGGAAGGGCCACCTGCCCTGGTTTTCATGGGTGTCCACACTTACCTGGGGATTTCAGCCTCTGCATTTCAAGCAAATGGGCATGAGCAGGAGCAGGTTGCGAGCTTTTCACAGGAGACCATAAAAAGGCTGATACTGGGACACAGACTCGCGCACATTCCTTCAGCCTCTCGGATGCAGAGTGAGGGCTGACTGAGGCAGCCACCAGCCAGATCTGCGGAGGTGTACAGTTGTTCACTCACCCCCTGGGCTCCAACAGGCGCCTCTGAAAGTAAATATTATGTCGCTAGGTGGCGCCAAAGCCCACGGCAACAGTGTTGGACCCCGGTGCTCCGCAGCCGGGGTCTGGGAAGGAGGTGAGTTCCGGAGGCAGAGAATGAGGAACCCGGGCTGAGTCGGGGCCCTACCAGGAAAGGAAATAGGACGGCCTATATAGAGTGGACTTATGTGGCCTATATAGGCTGCTCTGTGTGAACTCGTAGCGAAGGCTAAGGTGTCCCAGAGCGGAGCCGCAGTCGCAAGCCCCCATTTATCAGATCAGGAGCCTGAGGCCTTCAGAGAAGGTTAAGGAGAGGTAGAACAAGGGGGGCCCGAGCCTGCACCCCCGCCCACAGCTCCATTCCCTGTCTGGAGACGGCGCAGTGAAGGAGGTGCGGCCCACAGAAGGGGCGATCCTAGGAGCGGGGTCGGGTGCTCGCTTGGCCCGGCAGCGTACACCTGCACTGGCGCTCGGGCTGCCGTCGCCTCCGGCCCGGTCCTAGGCGGGCTAGGGTAGGGTGGCGCTGAGGCGCGGGCTTGCTGCATAGACACCGGTGAGCGGAGCATCCCAGGGTCGGAACCAGCACACAGGCCGCCCTGCAGGGGCGGGGCTCGGGCCCAGAGGCTCCCGCATTGGGCGCGGGGGTTGCTGGGGTTCTCGGATTGGCTGGCGAGGAGGGGGCGGGGCTGACAGGCGTGCTGCCCGGAGAGCGAACGCGTGCGGAAGGTTCAGACACCTGGCTCACGGTTGTGGATCCCCCTGCGGCCCGGCCCTGAGCTGCAGAGCTTATGTAGCGTTCAAGGTGGACATTGGCAGTCCTGTCGCCACGCACATGGACACATGTCCCCAGGTGTGCTGCGAGGGACCAGGCTCCGCGCTCAGGTAACAAGGTATGCACCCTTCTGCAGAGCCTTATCTCTCTCCGAACTCAAGTTTGCCCACTTGGAGTCCCCGGGACAATCTGAACCCGAGACTCTGCCCTGCTCCTCCCCCGACTCTCACTGATCTCCCTCCACTGGAACGAGGCAAATGCCCAGCCCTCTTCAATCCCTCCATTCCGTCCTCTGCCATCATCTTTCTCTTAAAACAGCCTCTCCCCAGGGTCCAGGTACATCGCTTTGCACACCCAGCACCCAGTCCAGAGCTCCCACCCTCTGTGATTGTCCTTTCACTTCTCACGGCGGGTGGGGGGCAGGGGCCAACACGGCCCCACATGGTTGTAACCAGTGCACTATCCATTCCATAGACGTATACTGAGCTTCTGTTTTCTGCAGGCCCTGTGCCGGGCTTCAGAGACAGAGCTGTGTTAGGGGTTGAGTGACTCTCAAGTTCACGAGTTGGAAATTTAATCCTCAGTGCAACAATATTGGACGGTGGAACAGGGATGAGGGGGAGAGCAGATACTGAGGATGGAACCCAGGGGCATTCTACCTCTGAGCTATACCCCCAGCCCTTTTATTTTTTATTTTAAAACAGGTCTCACTAAGTTGCTAAGGGTCTCACTAAGTTGCCAAGGCTGGTCTTGAACCTGGGTTCCTCCTGTCTCGGGAAGGTGAAAACTTTAAGAGGTGATTAGGTCCCGTGGCTCTGCCCTAAAGATGGATTGATGTTCCTACCACAGGAGTGGGTTCATTATGGAGAAAGCGAGTTTCCTGTAAAAGTAAGTTTGGTCCCCTCTTACTCTCTCGCCCATCCACTTTCCACCATAGGATGATGCAACAAGAAGATGCTCAACAGACTCAGGCCCCTCCACCTCCAGCCTCCCATCCTCCAGAACTGTAAGAAATAAGTCTCTTCTCCATAGCCAGTCTCAAGTATTCTGTTAAAGCAGAACAAAATGGACCAAGACATGATGTGATCCAGACAGGGTCTCAGCATTATTATTATTATTATTATTATTATTACCCAGTTTTCACACTGAATTATGACATAAAGAACTGACAGGTTATCCCCAAGCTGGAGGTGTGTCAAGTGGTAGAAAAAGGATGTTTGCAGAAATGTTGAGATTCCAAGTCATTGTACCTGTAAAAACTGAAAATGGTCAGCCATCAATACCAAGAAGAAAATTTGGTGCATACCTGTAATTCCAGCTACTTGGGAGGCTGAGGCAGGAGGATCACAAGTTCAAGACCAGCCTGGGAAAATTAGCAAGACCTTGTCTCAAAATAAAAAGGGCTGAGGATGCAGCACAGTGGCAGAGCACATGCCTAGAATGTGCAAGGCCCTGGGTTCAGTCCCCAGAACTGAAGAAGAGGAAGGAGGAGGAAGAGGAGGAAATCATTGTCCCCTTGCTGCCTTCTCTGTAGCAAGTGCTAGGGAATTGAACACAGAATGGCATAAGCAAATAAAAAAATATCATTCTGGTTCAATATGAGGAGGAGTATTAAGGACTATAAGCAAACCCATAAGCAAACGCCAAACTTGAGTGGAAGGGGAAGAAACTAATTGTTTAAGTGTATACAAGAATCAGTCACGAGACTTCCTTAAGTCGCAAACTTCCTTTGAAATCTAAAGGAAGAAATTACCTCTAAAAACACCAAGTTCTGTGTCCTCTCGGGACAGTACTGTTGGAGTCCACTAGAGGGCAGCAGAAAAATGGAAGAGGAAGAGCCCTCTTCTCACCAGCTACAGAGGATGTGAGGAGCCTGATAAAAACCGTGCCAATAATAGCTCAACGTATTGAGTGGCTACTCCAGGCCAGCCATCCTCCTAAGCAATTTATAAAAACCTAGCTCACTTGATCTTCCCACCAACCTATGAGTGGGTGCTACAGTGTTAACCTCATGCTATAGATGAAGACACAGGCACAGAGAGATAGAGGAATTTGCCTAAGGTCATATAGCCAGTAAGGAATATGACACAGACATGAGCCCTGGAGTGGAGCTGTACATCCTGCGTGCCTAACTCTATGCAGTTCTTCCTGTGAGGAGGGTGGGGAGGATGGAGAAGAGAAGGCAGCTGAGATCCCCATAGAACTCCAGAGGGATCTTATTTAAGGCCAGATCCAGAAGCAGGCACCAAAGGTTTCTAGCTAATGAAGCAGGTAAGGTCACAAAATCTGAGCTCCCCTACACAGACGCCCTACGTGCCTTGCAGGCACCTGGTCAGCCCACTCCATCTCCATGGGCGGCAGTCCTGACATGCCTTGGTACCAGCCACCTGGCGTGCCACTCCAACCACTGCAGCCTCTCTGGCTTAAATATGTGACGTTGTCTTCCGCCCTCCCTCTCCCTTGCATCACCCTGGCTCAGACCCCCCTGCGGTAGTCAGGAGGGGACCTGTCAGCAGCAGCGACAACTGGTGCCAAGAGGCTGGGGGCTGTGAGGAAGAAGATGTTGGCAGCATCTGTCCAGGGCCACCTCAGGAGATGTTCAGGCCTGTTTGGGGGTTTTGTTTGTTTGCTCGTTTCCCCAGTTTAGCATTTACTGAGCTCCTACTGTGTGCAGGCGCCATGCTGGTGGCACAGTTGCAAAGGAGAATTGCTGGATGACCTCCGAAAGCCCTGAGGTGGTGGGTCCGGAGGTTCCTAACGTGGGGCTGAAAGGTTTCCTGAAATTGCGGGTCTGTGTATGCATCCAGGTGCATCTGCCTAGGGCAGCGTTTCTCAACCTAGGCAGACTGAATTTTGTGCCAGGTTATCTTTCTTGTGGGGGCCTGTCCTGTTCACCCCAGGATGCCTTTACCCACCGGAGGCCTCTCCAGCCCCGAGCCCTTTTCACCTGCCTTCCTGCGATGGCCAAGCAGGGAGGGGAGCCGGAAAGTGGCACAATGCCCGGGCCATTTGGGAGAGGAAGAGGCAGAACCTCCTCCGAGCCCAGCTCTCTGTGGTCCTTGCCAAGGCCGCCCACACCTGCCTGGCTCTCCATCTTGCGAGGGCCCAGGAATGCAGGCCCCTGCCATAGGCCCTCCCTGTGTCTCCATGACAGCCCCAGGTGATGGTGGGGAAGTAGGGCAGGGGCCCCGGCAAGGCCTGGTGGCAGGTGTTGGAAGTAGGCAACCCCGCTTCCCTAATTCTCTCTCCTCTCTTCTCATTCTTGGCTCTTTGTTGAGCCCCTGCCCAACACCAAGTCCTGCTGGAAGGGCCAGAGGTGAGTCCATGTGGGCTGAAAAATGTTCAAAAGTGGCTCTGTGAGCTGGGCTGAGGGACTCTTGATTTGTAGCTTTTGCTCATTTCTGTGCTATAAATATTCCTGGCTGGACGCAGTGGCACATGCCGGTAATCCCAGTACTTGGGAGGCTGAGACAGAAGAATCGTGAGTTCTCGGCCAGCCTCAGCTACTTAGTGAGGCTCTCCACAACTTAGTGAGACCCTGTTTCAAAATAAAGAATAAAAAATAGGGCTGAGGTTGTAGCTCAGAGGTAGAATGTCCCTGGGTTCAATCCCCAGCATGGCAATAAATAAAAAATAAAACAGAGCTAGGGGTGTAGCTCAGGGGTAGAGCGCCCCTGAGTTCAATCCCCAGTACCACAAAAATAAATAAGTATTCCTACTATAGCAGGTATGAAGCCACCGATGTAATGTTACCAAACAGAATTGGTCCCCACTGTTATACTGTCTCTGCCACCAGATACAGAAGACACAAATAACCTGTGAGCAAAGAGAATGATAAAATATAGCAAATTAGAAAATGATGAGTTTCCAGTGTGTATTTCCTTTTAAAATTAAGTGTATTTAATTATGAGTTTATGTAGTTTAATTGTTAACAATGGCCATATTTAACAACCAGCTCACAAAAATTCCTGAAAATCCCACCTCTTCCGCCAGTACCAGCAGCTCCGGCTGCTGCCAGGGACTGAGGGTGGTCCTTGCTGTCTGTAGGAGGCAGGCACACTCGGGGTGGATTGGTCAGTGGGGGACAGAGCCACACACGGGGGTAAGAGAACCCAAGGAGGCAGAACGCTGCCCAGCACCCAGGGAAGGCTTCCTGGAGGAGGTGACATCAAGGGCCTGCGAGAAGGGGGAAGGGAGTGTGGCAGGCTGCAGGGGGACTGGGGGGAGAGAAGGAGGGGAACAGGTGCTTGGCACCCACCAGAAACTGAAATCAAGTAGCTCCCTCTGGCCCAGGGATGATGGGTTCCAGGCCAGGCTCTGTCATTGATGCCCCTGTCACTTAGGCCAAGTCTCCTCCCTTCTCCACCCCCCCCAACCCTGTCACACTGTGGCCTGGAATCAGAGCTTTCAGGCCTGCGGGGGATGGGGAGCCCCCCAGAGGTCCGCTGAGGGGCCTCCTGGGTGTGGGGGAGCCTGTGGTGGGTATCTGGCCCACAGCAGACCTTCCCTCCCCCCACCTTCACCAGTTCCCCCAGGTGATCCCCGAAACTCCCGGCTTGGCTGCCGTTTTGTAACTATAATTACAGTCATTTTTAGAACACTTTGCTGCCTCTTCTAATTACCAAGCCATGCAATTCCAATTACGTGTCTAAGGAAACATCTCAGGAGCCCCTTCCCCAGGGCCAGCCGACTGCAGCCCCCACGCCAGCCGGAGGGCGGTGGGAGGAGAGGCGGATGATGCGGCCCCTCCCCCCGGGCGCCCTCCTCACCAACCAGCTGCCAGCTGCGGGTCAGAGGCCTGCCCTGGGGCGGGGCAGGCTGAAGGAGACTGGCAGGCGAGGGGCCCCGGGCTGAGGGGCTGGAGAGAGGCCTGGGGAGGGGATCAGGAGCCCCCATCTACACAGCCGGTGAATCTTAGTGCACTGGGGTCCGTGGTGGCTTCCCAGCACACCAGGGCTTGTGCCCCAAGCAAGGCAGCTGGGTAAAGTTTAGAAAGCAATGCCCCACCTGCATGCACGTTCTCTAGCCTCAGACCTGTCACCACTGAACACCAAGAAGCTCTGCCCTGCAGAGAGGCCACCAGCCCTGCCTTCACCTCCTGGGGGCGAGAGCTCAGTACCCCCGGGAGGAAGCCTCTGGTATTTGGGGAGCTCCACATCAAAATGAGCCTCCCTCTGTGTAATTGCTACCCCCAGGCCCCACCTGAACCCCTGGGGCCTCTCTTACCCCTCTGTGTGTGTGGGATGGGTCCCACTCACCTGCTGGACCTCTCTGGGCCGGCGGTGGGGGCACACTGTGCCTGGTTCCTCAGCACCAGCTTCTGAGAGAACCCTGAGCTGAGGCTTCTCCCAGTGCACATGCCCCAGAGGCCCACGGTTTGTCCTAGCACTGAGCTCCTGGCTGCCTAGTGGCCGTATCCCAGACTACTGCCGCCCACCCCAGCTCCCATGACCCAGCTGCCTCTGGCAGCCCCGACCTACACCCGCACCATGCCCCAATCCAACCCACCAGCTTCCTCTGCACCTTCTAGCATGCCTGTAATCCCAGTACTTGGGGAGCTGAGACAGGAGGATCATAGGTTCAAGGCCAGCTTCAGCAACTTAGTGACACCCTGTCTCAAAATAATAAGGGCTGGGCATATAGCTCAGAAGTAGAATGACTCTGGTCCACAAAGAAAAAGAAAAAAAAAAAAAACCTCAAACCTCCTGCTCTTCTTCCAAGTGTATGCAAGTTATCTCTCTGTCCTCAGGTCCCGGGCCACCCCCTCAGACCACATTCTCTGTCACTTAGATTATTGCAAAGTTCCCTGACTCATCTCCCTGCCTGAGGCTGACCCCTCCCACATCCCCAAGAAGGAGCAGAGCATGCAGTCAGGTGCACAGCACCAATGGACTCCACTCACTAGCTGTGTGGCCTCCAGGAGGCTCTAGCCTCTCTGTGCTTGTCTTAACAGTTCCTATTTGCTAGGGCTGCCTGTGAGCAGTAATGAAGGAGCTCAGTGGCCAACAGGGGTTTGGAGGAAGGGGATAAGATGAGACAGAAAGGAGCACAGGGGCCAGGTCCCTGAGAGCTTCAGTGCTCAACGAAGGCCTGGGGACTTTCTCCTGAGATGACTGGAGAGCCCCAGGATAAAGTCTGAAGTCTCCGGTCAATCTCCTGCATTAGAAGGTTCCCAGGGGATATCACAGAGGCAGGGAGCCCATCCCGCCCTGGGGCTCCGGGGGTCTGGCCCACGTCTACACTGGTGCAATAAGTAACGGAGCCACGCCGAGCAGGGTCCTCTCCCCTCACCACGCTCCAGGCCCGTCTCACCACCAAGGACAGGAACTGGACTTCAGGGGTCGGACCTGGCTTCCAGCCCCAGGAGAACCAGCCTGGAGCTGGCGAATCCACTTGTGCTGGCCTCGCCTGCAGGCAGGGCTGGGGGGGAGGGCTGCAGGACCCCTCGGCCCAGCCTCCCACGTTGGCCTCCAAGGCAGCCTCCTCTGTCCCTCGCTGCTCCTCCTCTGACACACACCCACCACCTGCAAAGCCATTTCACAAACATATCATTAGTTTGTTTAATCCTCATAACTACTCTGGGAGTTGGGTGTTATTATCCCACTTTACAGAGGGCAAACTGAGTCATGTCATGGCCCCATCACGCACCCTGGCTCACACCTTTGTGGGAGGAGGATTCAGGGCTGCTCCTTACCCCAACTGGCCCAGGCGGGCCCACATGGAGAGCCTGGGCCCCGGGAGACAGGAGAAGGACAGAGAGGTGGTGGGCAGGTTGGGGCTCCCAGGGCTGGGGCAGGCAGGACTGGAATGGGGTGGGGAGGCAGGCTAAGAATGGGCTCTGAATCTGTCTGCGAGGGACCTCTCTGAGTCACCCTGCTTGTTATGCAGATCAGGAAACTGAGGCCCAGGCAAAAACAGGAATTTGCCTAAGGCTACTCAGCCTACTGGGGGCCCAAACCAGGACCTGTCCCGGGACACCCAGTCCTGCCCTGGGGAGAAGGGAAGAACCAGCCCACAGGCCTGGCTGCTTGCAGGGTAGGCTGACCAGCAGTCGCCCAATGAAACTTCTAACCCCGCCACCTGCCTCCCTGGGTGGCCAGCAGGGGGCGGTGCTGCCCCAAAGGTTCTGGCCCATTCCAAGGTCCCAGGGCACAGTGAGGACTGGGGTTGCAGAAGGAGGGGTGGTTCCTAGGGTGGGAAGACTCTGCAGCCTCCCAATGCCAGTCCCTTTTAGCCCAAGCACAGGAGAAAATAAGTTCTTCCTTTCCCCTTGTGTGCCCACCAGCTGAGAGAACATTCTGGAAATGCATCCAGCTCTATCCAAACTTACTCTCAGGAGCAGGGAAGAGCTGGAGAATGAGAATGTGCCCCAGGCCGCCACAGCCCTGCATGGAAAGTCATCTTGCCAAGGAAGCTAGACCGTGGTGGCACAAGCCTGTAGTCCCAGTATTTGGAGGGGGCTGAGAAAGAAGGATCACAGGTTTGAGGCCAGCCTCAGCAACTTAGCAAAACTCTTGGCAACTTAGCAAGACCAGGTTTCAAAATGAAAAATTAAAAGGGCTGGGGGTGTAGTTCAGTGGTTGAATGCTCCTGGGTTCAATCCCCGTACAAAAAGAAAAGAAGAAGAAAGAAAGAGAGAAAGAAAAAAAAAAAAAAGGAAGCTAGACCTAAGGCGGGGTTCCCGAGGTCCCTAGATCCCTACATTGAGTGTGCAGCATGGATTCCAGAATTGTTCCTTTCCACAGTCTTGCTCTGGGGGGGTGGGAGATGGTCCGACTGCTATGGAGAGAGGGGTGGGCGTCCTTACCCCAGGCCCCTCTTAGAGAGGAGAGAATTTTCCCAGGACAGCCAGGGAAGGAGGTGGGAGTGCAGAGGTGAGGAGGGAGGGCCTCAGAGATAGAGATGGCCACTGGGCCCTCAGGGGAGGCCCCTGGGAGTGCAGGTCAACTGGCCTGCCCAGGTGAGGGGGCTCCATGCCACCCCCCTCAGCCCCAAGACACTTCCCAGTGGTGATGATTTGTATCCTACAGCCAATTTCAGGAACCTGGTCCCAGGAGGAGCCAGGGATGTGACAGGCTCCCTTCAAACCCAGAGGTCCAGCTTCCTGGGGGCAGAAATCCCAGGTTGGTCGATAATGCAAGACTGAGCCAGGCACAGTGGCGGGGGCACAGGAGGCAGCCAAAAGTATGTGTTAGCAGAGTGCAGTGAGGATGCCTGTAATCCCACTGCGTGGGAGGCTGAGACAGGAGGATCATAGATTCAAAGCCAGCCTCAACAATTTAGTGAGGCCCTCAGCAACTTATTGAGACCGTTTCAAAATAAAAATTTTTTTGGTACTGGGATTGGAATCCAGGGGTATTCTACCTCTGAGCTACACCCCCAGCCCTATTTTAGTCTTTTTTTTTTTATTTATTTTGAAAGAGGGTCTCACTAAGTTGCGGAGGGCCTCACTAAGTTGCTAAGGCTGGCTGCGAACCTGCAATCCTCCTGTCTCAGCCTCCCAAGTACTGGAATTACAAGGGTGTGCAACCACGCCTAGCCAAAATAAAATTTTTTAAAGGCTGGGGATGGATCTCAGAGGTAGAATGCCCCTGGGTTAACTCCCCAGTACAAACAAAACAAAACATAGATAATGTAAGACTGGTGTAATAAGGGACATTGGAGGCCCCCAGGCCAGAAAGACTCCCACAGACCTGCCTCCCCCAAGACTTGAAATGCCCAGAGCTGGGGTTCTACCTGGCTGTGGTCCTTGGGGCCAACCTGGCCACGTTCTGTGGAGGTAAAGCAGTTGCCATGGTCCCTCAGCCCAAGCACTGTCTAGGGGTCACCCCCATCAGACCGGTGGTCTCACAATTAACCCTTCAGTTTCCTAAGTGGACTGGCTCCGCTGCCCAGAGGACGGACAGGATGGCCAGGCATGGGGGTGCACAGCAGAAATCCTAGAGACAGAGAGAGGGAAAATGGAGAAGGGACACCTGCGAGGGGCCCCAGCAACCTGGCAAGTGCCTGGCTTGTGCGACACGGAGGGGCTGGTGACTCACAGGAATGACAGAAGGACACTTCCTCCCGGAGCAGCAGATACCAGACAGGGAGGCAGGTCATTCCAGTGAATCAGACTCCCTGTGACCTCTCCCACAGTGTCATGCTGACGTCAGACTCGCACCCCTGCCCTATGTCTAAACACCCCACCCTGCCCCCCGCTACTGCCGCCCGCATCCAACCACCAGCATCCCTGGCCTGGATCACCCGCAGAGCTTCAAACAGAAAACTCCCTCCCCAACCTGGGCGTGGTGGCGCACGCTTGTAATCCCAGTACTTGGGAGGCTGAGACAGTAGGGTCACAGGTTCGCAGCCAGCCTCAGCTACTTAGTGAGGCCCTCCGCAACTTCGTGAGACCCTGTTTCAAAATAAAGAATAACAAATGGGGCAGGGGGTGTAGCTCAGAGGTAGAATGCCCCTGGGTTCAATTCCTAGTACTGGAAAAAAACAAAAAAAACCCTCCCCTTGTGGCCGTCCACCACACTGTGGAAAGGCAGGCCTCCTGGGCCCACCAATGCTGCAGCTGCGCCAGCTTTCCCACAGCCCCTCTACTCACCTACTGACCTCAGGGCCTTTGCTCCCGCTCTTCCTTCTGTGTGGGGTTCCCCTCCCATCTGGGCTGCGCCTAGTTATCACCTGCTCCTCCTTCATATTTACCCTTCCAGGGGGCCTTCCCTGGCCTCTCAACTAACTGTAATCCCCCACGGCATGTGCGCCAGCCCGGGCCCCACAGGCCCCTCTCGGCCGCCCTCATCAGAGTTTAGTTGTGTGGTTAATGAGGAAGGCCTGCCTCTCCATCTAGATTTTTTTTTTTTAGTACTAGGTATTGAATCCAGAGGTGAGACACACACACACACCCAGCCCTTTTTGTTGTTTCTTTCGATACAGGCTCTTGCTGAGTTGCTGAGGCTGGCCTCAAGCCTGTAACCCTCCTGTCTCAGCCTCCCAAGTACTGGGATTACAGGCATGCGCCACTGCGTCTGGCTTCTCCCACTAGATCTTAAGCTCCAGGAAGTGGAGACTGGACCTGCTCTCATCTGCCCCTCTCGTCTCTGCAGCATGTGGCACAGAGCCAGGCACGTGGCAGGCACTCAATAAACCTCCGAATGAGTGGATTCCCAGCTGGCTGGCCCCCAGTGATCCCGCAGCCCCTCTCCTCCTGCCCTGCCCTGCCCCGGCCCCTCTCGGGGGCCCTTTTCATCTGTAGTTCTCCAGCCGCTAATGGCTGGGCTCCGTGGTGGAGACAGGCAGGCATCCCAACACCAAGGCAACACCCAAGACTTAAATTGACCAACAAAGACTGGGGCAGCCTCAGTGACACTAATTCCTCTGATCCAGTGACTCGTTCCCTTGGAACCCAGCCCCAGACTGGAGGAGGACTCCTCCCCAACTTTGTATCTGCCATTCCAGACTGAAAGCCTATGGCCCTCAGAGACCATTGAATTGTCTCTTAGAAACCAGATGCCCAGAGAGGGTCAGAGCCCAGCCCAAGGTCACACAGCAAACTGCCACAGAGCCGTGCCAAGAATCCAGGGCGCCGACTCCTGCTTAGGGTTCTCCCCGTGCTATAATAAACGTGGCTATTTTTAGGAAGCTAATTAGCAAGTCAAATATGACTCCTGCTAATAATAATACCACCTTTATGCTTTTCAGAGTCTGCATCACCTCATATGCTCCTGCAATATGGGAGTGGGTGGGGCGGGGAGGCAGGTGGTGATCTCCTTGGAAGAGTGTAGTCCCTAGAAGGGAGGTGACTGGTCCTCAGGCAGCAGCTGGCCTTCCCGCCCTTCCAGCCTCAAGCTGCCCCAAATCTGCCTCCCCATACCCACCGGGCCTGGCATCCACTGATGTGTTTTTTCCCCTGCAATTCCCTCGGCATGTGCCAGGGGTGGGTCTGGGTGGGGAGGCACCGGCAGCCAGGTATATAGCCTGGGCCACCCCTCGACTGGGGCCCCAGTTTCCCATTAGAATAGATGACAGCTTCATCCCAAGAGGGGCCGGTTGGGGCCAGGTCCCACAGCCCCTTCTCCTGCCTGCTCCCCTCCCCCTGCAGAGGCTCCTCGGACATCTGGTGGCACCAGGAAGGACCCCATGGCTGTAAACATGGGGTTAGGTCCTCAGTTGCTTCCCAGACCTTCCCGGAGGGGCATCACACTTTCTACCAGGCTGTGGCCGAAATGTTCTAGCAGGGAAATGCCCGGGGCAGGGAGGGGCAGAGACCAAGTCCGCCAGAGGACGTGACAGGACCCCATTTCTCAGAAGGACAACTGAGGCATGGGCCACAGGCCAGAGCACCGTGAGCCCCTCACCTGTTACTGGAGGCTGCATGGAGCCGCGGGGCACAGCACACAGGGTGGTGGGGTGAGATCAAGAGGGTCGCTGGAGCCCGGCGCTGTGGCACACACCTGTAATCCCAACACTTGGGGGGCTGAGATGGGAGGAGGGCAGGTTCAAGATGAGCCTCAGCAACTTAGCGAGATTCTTGATGGCCAAGAGAGACCCTGTTTCGAAACAAAAGATAAAAATAAAAAGGGCTAGGGGTGTAACCCAAAAGTAGAATGTCCCTGGGTTCAATCCCTAGTGCCACAAAAATGAAAAAGGAGAAAGGAAGGAAGGAGGGAGGGAGGGAGAGAGAGAGGAAAGAAGGAAGGAAGGAAGGAAGGAAGGAAGGAAGGAAGGAAGGAAGGAAGGAAGGAAGGAAGGAAGGAAGGAAGGAAGGAAGGAAGGAGAGAGAAGGAGGAAAGGAAGAAAGAAAAGCCAGGCGTGGTGGTGCACGCTTGTAATTCCAGCATTCGGGAGGCTGAGACCGGAGGATCCGGGTTCGCGGCCAGCCTCAGCTACCTAGTGAGGCACTCTGCAACTTAGTGAGACTCGGTTTCAAAATAAAGAATAAAAACTAGGGCTGGGGGTGTAGCTCGGAGGTAGAATGCCCCTGAGTTCAATCCCCAGTACCGCAAAAAAAAAAAAAAAAAGAAAGAAAGTCAGTTGCTGGGCCTGTTCCAGGGAGACTGGGCTCTCAGGACCAGGGCCTGTTGTAATGGGTCCTTGGCTCACAGGTGGGGATCTCTGCAGCCAGGACAGCTTCTCAGAGGGGTGGGTGGGGCTCAAGGGCAAGGCATTGAGACAGGTCCAGTAGTTGCCACAGTGCGAGGAGTGAGGGGTCCTCAGCTTCCTCTTGCAGATGAGTGTCCTGCGCTGGGTCCCGCCTCACTGTCTGGGCTCACTGTCCACTAGGAATTTGGTCTGATTGGGCCCCATGTATGATGGCTGCTCCCCATGCTAGAGCCTCTTGCTGACCAAGGGGTCAGGGTACTGGTCCCTGGTGGGCCACTAGGGAGGGTTGGCTTGACCAGAGGGAGCAAGGGCTGATATGGAGAGGGGAAGGCAGGGAAGAGCCACACAGAGTAGGCAGTGCTGAGCCTGTCCCAGGAAACCTACTGGTGCCCAGAGACCATCAGGTGCCTCTCCTGCATTCACTACCCAGGGGGATGAGGTGGGCACCCTGTGCACCAGGTCCCCACCTGCCCCCTGCAGTGTCCTCCCAAGGGAACCACGTTCGCTGCAGAACCGTGGCCACACCTGGCAGGGAACAGTGGTGGTGAGGACCCAGCAGGAGTGAAGCCACCGGTGCACTGAGACGGGAGGGGACTGTGCCCGCAGGAGCCACCCCCAAGGTGACATTGGACACTGTGGGCCTCACGCCTCTCCCGGAAGTGCTCAGTCCTGCTTGTTCCTGACCAAATCTTGGGAGGCGGGACTGGTAGAGGCTCTTTATGGATGCAGCTCAGGGCCCCCTACGTTCTTCCCCCAAAATCCTGTCACCCCTCCCGGAGGCCCTCCTCTCCCAATGGAAGGGCCTCCAAATTGCCTCCCAACTCTGACTGCAGGGTCTGCCCAGCACCCCATCTCCCTCCAGGGTGGGGCAGGAGAATATAGGGTGACAGGGGAGCCCAGAGTGGGCCAAGAGGAGCCCACAGCCAGGTAGCACCAGTGCAAGGAGGGGCTGTCGATGCCGGATGGCCTTGTGGTGGATGTCATGCCCAGGTGTGGGAGCCCCAACGTCGACCTGTCACACAGCATCAGGGAAGGAGATGCTGGCGCCCGATGAGGGTTGGGAGCCTCGGGGAAGCTGTGGCTTTTCAGCTGAGTGAGCGAGAAACATTGGCTAAAGCAGAGTTGGTGCCCCACTTTCCAGGCCGAGCCAGGGAGGGCTGCCCGCTGCCCGCAGGGCACTCGCAGGGCGGGAGGGCTCGGCACTCAGAGGTCCGTGCAGCGGGACCAGGCAGGGCAAGCACATGCGCTGGCTGAGAGCTGAGGCCCAGACAGGTGGGGTCAGGGGGCTGCAGCCCCCTCCCCTCCTCCACACAAGGAAAGGGAGGCATGCTGGGTAGGAAGGGAGGGGCTGGTGACCTGGGGTGAGGCCAGCTCCCTCAATTGTGGGCTCAGCAAGGCACTGAGGCCTGCTCACTCTGGTCCTGGGGTTCTGGGAAGCCTCAAGTACACAGATGCAGGGAGAGTCAGGCTGTTTACTCAGGAGCAGATGTTGGAAGTGCCCCAGGCTGCTAGAGAAGCCCACCCTAGCCCTTCTCTGGCCTTACCCCTCCAGGGGGCAAAAAGTCTGAACCAACATGACCCACTCAAGAAGGTCCATTATCTCTCTTCCAAGTGCCCACAAGGCCTCAAGCCCCACCCACAGCTGTGTGGGCCTCCCTCCTGAGCCAGGAGCGGCCTGGAGGCAGCCGTTGCTGGAACAGAGATGGCCCATGGGAAAATGGCCTGGAGCAGCTACAGGCACTGACTAGACTGGGACCAGGGAGGGGCCAGGATCAGCTGACCCGAAGCTGCCACCTTCCAGAGCTGGACTCCAGGAGTCCACGAATTCTAAGTGGAACCCAGCCTTCCGGTTGTTGTGAAGGTATATTTGCCAGTGTAGGAGGAGAGAACATATTCTATTCAGCAGCTTGTTGGCTTGACTCGTAGCTTTTAAACATCTAGACATATGGTGTGTGGGGCTTCCATTTTTACTCCTGCCCCAGACCCAGCAAAGGTTAGGACGGGAGCATCAGAGGACAGGTTCGCCCACCCTTGGGCAAGCGGGGCCCTGGGGAAGGGACTCAGAAGACCCCTCCTGGCCAGCGGGGAGCATTGCAGAAGCTGGGGTGAGCAGGGGGCTGGCAGACATACCCAGTGGTATGGCCCCCAGTGCTGGAGGTGGGCACAGGGTCCCAGCAGGCTGAGTTTTGGGGGACAAGGTGAGCTAGGGCTTCCTCTTAACGCTGGGAGAGCCACAGAGAGGTGGAGCCTGCGGCCCAGGGTGGCACTGCCTGGGTGGTGATGCTGTGCCAGCCCCCTGGGCATCACCGGTGGATCTATCTGCCTGCCTCCAAGGTCCAGTCACCTCACCTGCACATGCAGCTCGGGCGCTTTGGTCCCTTATTTGGGCTCCTTCCTGTGGCCAAGCCTTTCCTCCTGCTATTCCCCCACACCAGCAACTTCTTGCCCAGGGGGACCCTGCCCATCACCCCCTACCCAGCCCTGGCCTCAGCCCCTTCCTCCCAGGGCCGTCCCTCACTGCGAATTACCATGCATCAGTTAGAGCCAGGATCTTAGCCAAGAGAGCAAACCCAGCCCCTGCTACAGAGGGAAGGCTGAGGCCTATGGTCCCAGAGGAGGCTGCAGCTGAGCTCAGAATAGGATGGGCCTCCCCTAGCCCAACCTGGGTGGGCTCAAAGCCTCAGATGCCTCCTGGCTCAAATCTCCCATTACATTTTTGGTTTGGTTTGGTTTGGTTTTTTTGGTACTAAAGATGGAACCCAGGGGCATTCTACCTCCAAGCTACACCCCTAGCCCTTTTTATTTGTTTGTTTACTTATTTTTATTTTGAAATAAGGTCTTGCTAAGTTGCTGAGGCTGGCCTCACCTGCAATCCTCCTGTCTCAGCCTCCCAAATACAGGAATCACAGGTATGTGCCACCATGCTCAGCTCCGCGCACTGCCTCTTGCTCCCTGAGTGAAAGCTTACTCACAAGCTTCCCTAGGTGTCTGGGCGTCTACATTTATGAAATGAGCATAATAAAATTTGCCTCGTAAAGTCATTAGAAGATTAGATAAAATGCATGCACAGGACCAGCTCGTGCCAGGAATGGCGCAGGACTTATTCCTTCTACATCAGCCCCACACCCTCCAGCAAAACACTCCTGGGCTCCTCTGTGAGCCTGAGAACCAGGCAGACCGGATTCTGTTCCCCCAGGGTGTCCATCCTGCTGAGGAAGACGGACACCAGCCCCAGGAGCAGGAAGAGGGGACAACGGTGCCGAGGACAGAAATGGAGCTGGACTGTGGGCCGGTGAGGGGCTCACTGACAAGGTGACATTTGAGCAAAGCCTTGACGACCTAAGGGAAGGAGCAGTTGGCATTTAGAGGTGGAACCTTCTAGAGAGAGGTAACTGCAAGTGCCTAATCCCTGAGCTGGGATGGTGTGTCCTGGGTTGGAGGAAACGCTGGGCTCCCATCTGAGCACGCACACCCCTGGCCCTCCCCTCCACACCCTCTGGCCTGGGGTAACGGACACCCCAGAATCGAGCTCACACAGGCCCCAGGGGCCTCTTTGGAGGACTGATGGAGCAGGAAGAGATTTCCAGAGCTTTTTCTCCCCGTCTTTCCTTTCCCGTGAGCAGCCTCCTGTGAGCCGCTCACTGTCAGGGCCTAGGCAGCGACGGAGTCAGCGCCAAAGGGAAACAGAGAGAAGCCTGGGGCTTGGCCCTGCCTTCAGGAAGCTGATGGTCCAGCCGGTGGGAGTCCTGAGCCTTCCGGAGGAAGGAGCCCATGACCTTGAGAGCTGTAATGAGGAAGCAATGATGGTGTGGGGCCCAGCAGGAAGTGCTACGACCAGAGATGGAAGAACTCGTTGACACATTCATCCGTGGCAGGGGCAGGAACCCCAGGCATCCAGGAACCCAGCACATGAGCTAGGTGGGGGAACAAGAATGTACATGCCCACACCAGCACCTGATAAAGCCCTGTCTGGGATCTCCATCGACTCGCCCCCTGTGCGGCCCTGGGTGGGTCACTTGCCCCCAGCCTCAGCCTCCCCCTGCTGAGAGGACGGCAGTGCTGTGCTTGGGGAGGTTATGGGAAAGTCACGCCAGGTGAATGCTGACCCTGGGGGCAGGGGCCAGACAACAGGCTAGTTCCTTTTCTCTAAACTAACAAAGGTAGTTCCGACTTTCAGAGAAGAGGAAGGAGGTAGATTCTTAGGAAACCTCGGTTGTACCCCAGGCCGGTATTTTGCTCTAATGACTCAGGAATTAAGCTCGAGTGTACCCACAAAGGACTAGCAAGGCCAGTTCTGTCACCCGTGTTCTCCTGCACCCAGCCTTCAGCTGTGTCTCCTTCTGGCGCCTTGGGGAGAGAGGGAGCCACCAAAGGTAGACATGGGTACAAGTGGGTGTCCTGTTGACACGCCCAGATGTCCCTGCCCAGAGGTTGCTCCCCGCCGGCCATGAGGCCCCAGCCTCTCTCCCTGCCGGCCCTCCATCCTGCTTCCCAAATGCCCACGGGCTTCCTGCCTCCATGACTTTGCTGAGACCATCGTCCCACCCTAGATATGCTCCACCTGTGCCTGCCCAAAGCCTTCTCTGGTTTTCTATGATCTCCCCACCACAGTCAGGGGACTTCCAGTTCTCTGTGGAACGGCAGAGAGCTGGGGTCCAGGGGGAGGCCCCCTCTACTCCTGTCCACTGCTGCTCCTCGGCTCTGACCATGTTCCTCCATCACCACATGAGCCTCCCTTCTCCAACCTATTCCTGAATAAAGCAGGGGAGGTCACATCAGCCATGTTCTAGTGAACCCCCTTCTCCCTGCACCATCAGTCTCCACCTCAGCTCTGAGAGCCCGGTCCCCAAGCGCCACCCCCATCGCCCCCACACTAGGACCCAACTCCCACTCCAGCACCTTACCAAGGCCAAGCAGCCTCTCTGCTGGTGTTCCAGCGGTGCCCCTCTGCCCCTGGCTGGCTCAGCTTCCTCAGCATTGTTCCAAACTGCCAGCCACTGTCTGTCTTCCTAAAACATGCACCCACTGTCCTGAGAGGCGGACCATACCTCCTCCCACCCCTCTGACCGCTCCATCTACCAGGCCCCATGGGGTTCCCCTTCCTCCTTCCAGGAACCTTCAAAGAAGCCCCACCAGGGCCCTGGCCTGGCCTTTTTCCTCCCACTCGCCTCCTCCCAGGAGACAGGCCTCTCCCACCTCAGGCTGCCTCTCCTGCAGCCTTAAGCCTCAGCCCTGGCTCCTGGAGCCAGAGCAGATAATCCATGTGCAGTTGGACACGCCTCCAGATGGCCGGCCTGCCTCCCCTCTCCTTCAGCCTCAGCCTGGAGGCCCAAAGGGCGTCAGCTTGCCCTCCCTCTCTCCTTCCCTCCCTCCCCAAATGCCTTCTGTGCTGTCCATTCCCAAGCACATACTTAGACCTGCCCGGACCCTAACTGCCTGCGAGGTGCTGCCCCTGGACACCAACAGCCACCTCCGAAGCCCCAGCCTGCTCCTTCCCACTGCCCAGACCAAAAGCCATGGAGGCATTCCTGACCCCTGTGCCTCTCCAGTCTGTCACCAGGTACTGTGATTCTCATTCCAAAGATACCAGCACCTGACCGCGACCACCACCCTGGGCCAAGCCTCCATCACTTCCCATCTGGGTCACTGCGGTGGCCTCCTAACTGGTCTCCCTGCTCCTACCTTAGCCGCTCCTGCTCCCAGTTGTTCTCAGCTCTGTGGCCAGAGTGGTTCTGTTAAGTATGCCACTGGGGCCGTGCACAGTGGTGAACACCTATAATCCCAGTACTTGGGAGGCTGAGGCAGGAGGCTTGCAGGTTAGAGGCCAGCCTCAGCAACTTGGCAAGATCCTTAGTGACTTAGAAAGACCCTATTTCAAAACAAAAAGGAAGCCAGGCATGGTGGCACACACTCGTAATCCCAGTACTTGAGAGGCTGAGATGAGAGGATCTGGGTTCCTGGCCAGCCTCAGCTACTTAGTGAAGCTTTCTGCAACTTAGTGAGACCCTGTTTCAAAAATAAAGAATAAAAAAAATAGGAATGGGGGTGTAGCTCGGAGGTAGAATGCCTCTGGGTTCGATCCCCAGTACCAAAAAAAGGGGGGGGGCAGAGGTGTAGCTCAGAAGTGGAATGCCCCTGGGTTCCATCCCCAATACCAAAAAAAAAAAAAAAAAAGCCACTGGGTCATGCCTCTCCTGTTTAATCTTCTCCCATGGCTCCCCATTTCTCTCAGAGTAAAAGCCAGTGACTTGGCCCCGTATGTCCCAACTGCACCTCTTGCTCTTCTCCCCCTTCCCTTTGCCGGCCCCTCGCCAGCTGCCCTGCAGAGGCCTCTCCTGTTGTATCCCTGCTGTGGCCACCACAATCAGGGACTCAAAGCAGGGAGGCTTATGTCCCACCCGTGCTCCACGTCCATGGGATCCACAGGGAGCTTCACTCCACGTCATCGTGACACAGGGACCATGTCAGGCACAGCTCAGATGCTCCCGTGGGGAAGGGACGCCCACCCCTTCCCTTCCGCTCCCATCTCACTGGCCAGAGCCTGTTCCACACTGAGGGAGGATGTGGAGCCGGCCCCCTGCCCCCTCCCAGAGGGAGGGCGACCTCTTCCCAAAGACACTGCCCACCCAGGCTCAGTTGATTCTTTGTGGGGAGGGATGCTGGGGATGAAACCCTGGGGCTCCCGCATGCTAGTCAAGCACTTCACCTCGCAGCCACACCCCAGTCCCTCACTGAGTCTTACCTCACCTGGGCCTTATCTCTTGGCCACCACTTGAATGGTAGGGTAAAACTGATACGGGTGCAGGTACTGGAGCCAGACTGGCTGGGTTCTTTCTTTGGCTTTGAGCTGGTTCCTGACCTCTCTGCGTTTCATTTGCACTTTGTAAAACAGGGGCAGTGGTCAGAGCACCCCTGTCACAGAGCTTGGAGGCCTGAGTGGTCTGAATGAGAACAAGCCCAGAAAAGCACATTACAAAAGTGTGCTATTTCTTTGCAGCCACTTTATCTTGCCACTAGACAAAGCGGATCCAAATATGCTGAAAACTGTCCCTGGGCTCCTGGGAGTGTTCAGTTTCTCCTCTGAGCCCAGGTGTCCCGCCAAGCAGGTCTGACTCTCACCCACCTGACAATGTCCCTTTGTTTCAGACTCAGAGAGTTCCCCATGGTCTCCTGAACGGGTTACACTGTTCTCCCATGGCCCCAACCTGGCCATCAGCTGCTTTCTCTGCTCTTCACTGACTTCTACTTGCTTTTTCACTTAACAAAAACCCCAAAACTGTTTTGCACATTTATATACAGAAAACTGCCACGTTCTTTCTCCTAGCCGCATAGTGTTCCCCCACAAGAACATGTCATAGTTGCAGCCAGTCCCTCGTTGATGGGTATGGAGGGTGTTTCCAATCTTCTCTTATCGCAGGAGTGCTGCTGTCATTAACCATGTACCTATGTCATGTGTGTGCAGGTCTCTGCAGGATAAACTCCTGGAAGTGGGACTGCTGTGCCCAGAGCTAATGAGCAAGGGGGGAGGAGCTGTCTTCCCCTGCCTTGCCAACCCAGGTGGTCCCAACAGGGCCACATCTGGACCCAGAGCCTAGAGACCCAGGATTCATGCCCTCCCCTCTTTACCACGCTGTGTCCTCCAGAAAGTGGGGCCCAAGCTGTGGGGACTGAAGCCAGCTCCACCTTCTGACTCAGGGTCGGCTGCTTGGGCCTGGGTCTGGGGGCACTGGGGGCCCAGCTGTGGGGGGGTTAGCCAGGGAGGGGAAGCCAGCTCCCAGGACCTTCCAGAACACTTTGAGGCTCCGTGCAGGTTGGGGGGAGGGCTGCTCCCCACCTGGGTCTCCTCCCTCCCAGCTGCTGCGTCTGACCTCCTCATCACATGCACACCAGGATTCCCACGTAGGCTCCCTTGCAGGTCCCCGGGCTTCAGAGCTAGTTCCCAGCTGGGCCTGGGCAAGCCCACCTCTCTAGGAAGGAATGCAGAGCATAGGGGTCTGGGTAGAGCGAGCCCAGGAGAGCCAGCCCCGGGCCATGCTGCGCTCCTGTGGCTCCTGCCTCCCGAGAGCCTAAAGAGGCAGAGCTGAGTCAGCCGCCATCTTCCACTGGGGGGGGGGGGGCTCGGCCCATGCCAGCCTCGTGGAAGAGGAGCTCCTGGGCAGATGTGCGAGGGCTCAGGAGGTGCCCGGCTCTCTGCCCCTCTGCCCCTCTGCTGGTTCAGGAAAGCTCCTGCTCGCTCCTTGACTGTACCTCAGGGCCCGCCCTTCCTTCCTTCCTTCCTTCCTTCCTTCCTTCCTTCCTTCCTTCCTTCCTTCCTTTTTCTTTTATTTCTTGGTACTGGGAATTGAACCCAGAAGCATTCTACCTCCAAGTTATACCCCCAGCCCTTTTTATTTTTTTTATTTTGAAACAGGGTCTCACTAAGTTGCTGAGGCTGGCCTTGAACCTTCTATCCTCCTGTCTCAGCCTCCCAAGTACTGAGATGACCACCTGGCTTCAGGGTTCTTTTTGAGCTGCCACACCCACTGCCTGCCCTCCGCCCTCATGCCCGCCGGCTGCAGTCAGTCATGTGGAGGAAAGGTCATTCCGCTCCTATCTCCTCCCTCGCCTCCAACCATGCGGTTCCTCTCTCAGCTCCTTCTCTGCCCAGCTAACTCCTACTTTTCCACAAAGACAGAATTCAAGAATCACCTTGCCCAGCATGGTAGTACCACGTACCAACAGAGTACCTCAGTGGTTTAAATGCCCCTCCCTGGGTCCCCCTAGGCCTCCATGTGGGCTCTGTGTCTGAGCCTCCCCCATCCCCAAAGGCTTAGACTACCATGTCCTGATATCTGTAAGAGCCCCACAGGCCTGGCAGGGGCAGCACGGGGGGAGGGGGGGCTTAGGCCTCAGGCTGCTGAGCTGGCCCTGTAGTGAGGGGGTTTCAGCCATGACCAGCCCCTGGCACTGCCGAAATCCCCCACCCCACAGTATCCCAGCACAGGGCAGCCCCTAGGAAAAGCCAGGCCTCAGAGGCCCCTCACTAAAGACCCAGAAATTGCCCCTGAAGCCCCACAGGCTACGTGATGGGGAAGTGAGCCTTCCCAAGGCTGGGGTAGAGGGCAGCACTTGAAAGACATCTCCTGGGCTTCCCCCGGCCACGTGGATTTCTGCATGACAGCCACCGAGACAGACTTGGGGGCTGCCGGGAAGCAGATGGGAGGGTACCCTTGACCTGAGTGGGCTGGGCCCCGAGATGAGGGAACGAGGAGATGTCAGGAAGCCATCAGCTTCCTCCCAGCTCCCAAGAGCCCCTGCTGGGCTTCCTGGGTGAGGGCAAAGGAACAGGAGAGAAACTAGGTCCCCTCCCCAGCAGTCTGGGTCTCTGCCAGTGCCCAGAGCCCTCAAAGCCTCCACCCCAACCCTGGAGAGACCTCAGCAAACCAAAGACATAGAAGCAGCCCCAGACACCCCTCCACGGAGCCCCCAAGGTCCCCGACAAGCCCGAGGCACTCCCAGACTTCACACGGGCCCACCTTTGATAAATCCAGGCATGGCCTCTGTGCTACTGACCCGGGGTATAGAAAGGCCCACCCGCTCAGCACCCCCGTGTCAGCACTCCATGGACACCACACTGCCTTCCCCAGTGCCCCGGGGATGCCAGCCAGGAGACAGGGCCTCTCCCACTGCCTGGGGGCCAGGGTGCCACAGGACACAGTTCCCATACACCCACAGCACCCAATAAGGTAGGCAACGCTCCCAGAGCACTATGAGTCGACGGGGGTGTGTAAGAGGGCAAGAGCTTGGTCTCATAGCATGACCTCACTGAGCAAACATTTCCCCAGCCTCGCTTTTGGGGCCAGGTGCAACCCAGCAGAGGCTCCCCGCCACCAGGCCTGAAAGCAGGACAGGCCACTGCCATTATCCACCTGCCAGACTCCACCTACCTATGCCAAGGAAGGACCCAGCCAGGCCTCCAGGCTCCACCCGCAGGCCCCCAGCCCACCCCCCAGGGATCCAGATGGTCTGCAAAGTCACCTCTTCACCAGCCAAGCCTGGGGTCTCGGGTGGGGGTGGGGGACGAGGAAGGCAGAACTGAAACTGAGCAGAGGAGAAACCGGCCTGGGCAGCCCCGGGGCACTACCTCTCACCCCCGCCCACACACCTGGCCAGAGCCTGGGAAAACCTTCAAAGCTTGGCTTTCTCCCACCTGGGCCCTCGAAGCCTCCTGCCTCTGGCCTCCGCCAGCTTCACCTGCCCAGGCCTTGTCCTCTGGGAGCTGCCAGGACCCAGACTGGCATCCAGAGACCAGGGCTCTGGGTTTCTCTTGGCTACTGCCATCGGTGGTGACCTCTGGTATGTCATTTCTGCCTCTGAGCTTCCGTTTCCTCAGCTGTCTTGAGCTGCTGGCACGTGGTCTAGCGACAAGGCTTCGACACGAGGAACAGACTCT
Organism: Graphiurus murinus; assembly: GCA_004027655.1. Lineage (NCBI taxonomy): Eukaryota > Metazoa > Chordata > Mammalia > Rodentia > Gliridae > Graphiurus > Graphiurus murinus. Next base: position 28,343 of record PVLC010003722.1, read on the forward strand.
AGAGGGTGGATCTAAGGTCAGGATGAGACTCTTCAGGTGCGGGCACCGAGACACGGAGGCTCACCCAGATAGGGGCCCCTGTCATACTCCACTGCCTCTGTCTATGTCCCCTGGACTCTGCAAGGGCAGCCTGGCCCTTGTCCACTACCCCAAGCCCAGACCTGGCACCTACTAGGTGCTCAACAAAATATATGTTGAAAGAATAAAAGCGCAGAAAATGAGAGCTGGAGAGGGTGTGGAGCAATCGCAACCCTCACACACCAATGGTGGGAATGCAAAATGGCATTACCTCTGCGCAAAGCAGTTTGGCAGTTCCTCAAAAAGTTAAACAGAGTTACCATATGATTCCATAATTCCACTTCGTTAAATAGATACTCTAAAGAATTGAAAACATATGATCACGCAAAAAGTTGTGCACGAATATTCACACAGTGTTATTCATGATAGCCAAAAGTGGGCGCAACCCAAATGTCCATCAGCTGATGCATGGAGAAACAAAATATGGCATAGTCATACACTGGAGTATTATTCAGCAATAAAAAGATGTGAAGTACTGATGATGCACGCTTCAACATGGAAGACCCTTGAAAGCAGGAAGCTAAGTGAAAGAAATCAGACATAAAAGGTCACATATTGTGTGACTCCAGTTATATGAAGTGTCCAGAAGAGACAAATCCATAGAAACAAGTAAATTACTGGAAAACAAGGGAAAGAGAAGTGACTGCTAATAAGTGTAGGGGGCTTTGGGGGGGGGGTGGCAGTGGAATGTTCTAGAATTACTTAGTTGATAGGGGACAGTATAAATATCCCCCAAAACACTGGCATGTACTAAAAACCATGTGAATATACTGAAAACCACTGGATCCTACACTTTAAACACGTGTGTGTGCATGAATATAATATATATATATATATATATATATATATATATATTATATATATGCACTAGGGATTGAACCCAGGGGCATTCTACCTCTGAACTACACCCCCAGCCCTTTTTATTTTTTATTTTGAAACGGGACCTCGCTAAATTGTTGAAAGTCTTGCTAAATTGCTGAGGCTAGTCTCCAACCTGTGATCCTCCTGTCTCAGTTTCCCAAGTACCAGATTACAGGTGTGGCCACCACACCCTGCAATCCTACACTTAAAAAATGGCAATTTTGTTTTTTGGTTATGTAAATTTTTTCTCAATAAAAAACAAGAGAAGGCAAACAATCTCCCCAGGGACAGGCCTGGAAGGCCAAACCTGTCTGGCCAGCTGATTTGCTTGTCTGCTTGTGCATTCTTGGCATGTGGAAGCCCCCATCCTTGCCCTCATCCTGTGAGGAGGAGATGTGGGCCTTAGGGTGCAGTACAGAGAGCTTCTCTGGCCTCCCCAGCCTCAGGGAAGGTGCCCCTGAGGAGGGGCCTCGGGGTCCAGCTCCATTCGTCACCTGTTCCCTCCTGCAGGATCTTGTGAGGGCCAGATGTGGTATGACAGAGCCTCAGGGTGACTGCATCCTCTCAAAAGCCCCCTTTAGGCATATGTTCCAGCCACATGTGGACCAGCTGTTGGGAAGTTCTTCCTTTGGTCTGACCACAGTATCCCACTTAAATACACCGGAGGGCGAGGTTTCCACTGAGTCAGTCTGATTCAGCCTGCACTCAGCCTCAGGCCTTCGTGGAGGTCCTCACCCCCCCACCACACACACACTCACCTTACCATAAAGGGGCAGGATGTGGCTTTCCTCGGGCCCCCACAGCAGCTGTTCCCTGAGAGCTTTCTGGTGAGAGTCAATGAAAGGTTGACCCACCCCCAACTCCCTGTGGGGGCTCCCAGCCAAAGCAGAGGGGCCAGGTTCCCACCCAACCCACTCTTGGTCCCTGGAAGGAACCGTGGTAAAGCATCTCCTGTCTGTGAGCCTCCACATGTCTTAAGTGGTCTCAGGCCTCGTGTCCTAATGGGCTGTGTGTGAGCCCTGCTGTTCAGGTCTGACTCAGCCTGGCCCCACCTGTGCTCTATATACCTCCAGCGTTAACCATGAGTCCTGTGAAGAAGAGGCGCTCAACAAATAACTACACAGAGTGAAGGAGATAGGTCAGACAAGCCTAAAACCCCCGCTTCTCTCTTTTGAGAAGAGTACTGGGAATTGAACCACGTTACTGTTGACAGTAATTGTATTCAGATGCTTGCCTTCGAAGCCTGGCTAGTCTACTGACCAGTCTCTCTCTCTCTCTCTCTCTCTCTCTCTCTCTCTGCCTCTGAGCTACACTCTGAGCCCTTTTCATTTTTATTTTGAAACAGTGTCTCCCTAACTTGTTGAGGGTCTCACTAAATTGTTGAGACTGGCATCAAACCTGCGATCCTTCTGTCTCAGCCTCCCAAGAACTGGGATTACAGGCGTGCACCACTACACTTGGCAAAACCCCTGTTTCTTGAGGACAAAGATCAGATGCATCTGATGCTGTGAGATTTCAGTAAACCACTTGCCCTTTCTGTGCCGCAGTTCCTTCGGCTATAAAATGGAGACAATAATAGCATCAACCTCAAAGGGTTGGTGAGGAAGCTAAGATGATTCATGTAAAACTTTTAGGACAGAGCCAGGCAGGTGCATGATTCACCGTCCATGGTCACCACGTTACTTTTGACAGTAATTGTATTCAGATGCTTGCCTTTGAAGCCTGGCTAGTCTACTGACCAGTCTCTCTCTCTGTCTCTGTCTCTCTCTCTTTCTCTCTGGGAAGGAAAGTGGAGGTGAGCAACACATTTTAACAAGCTTTCTGGGCTCTGCTGGGTCAGCCCCAGCCCCTGGAAGAGGCCTGTGGGGACATCACCTCCTGCCCCAGCAGGGAGAGGTGTCCCCTTCCCAGGTGCCAGCCCTGTCCCAGCAGAGCCTGCGCTGAGCAGGTGCTCAGTGAGCCGCTGCCCTGAATGGGCGGCGGGCCCGTGCCAAGGGTGTCGGAGGGAGACAGGGGATCTCCTGAGCCCCGACGCCAGGGCGGGGCTGGTCCTTGGTGAAACTGGGGCTTCCTGCTTGCTTCCCACTCTGTGCCGTCACTTCAACCCTGGGCTACCAGGAAGCTTGGGAACTCTAGGAAAGCCCCAGCCCGCCCAGGAAACCCAAGCACTTGTCATGGCCTCATCCGGCCCATTGTCCTGAAGGACGGGAACGGAGGCCTTGTCACCATGACCTCCCACCCCAGGGACATCCAGTCCCCAGCTCCCCGTGGGTGGGGCACATGACCAGTCAGGCCACCTCAGTCTGGGGCTTTCTGTGGTCCAGTCCCAGGTGGGTCAGAGAGTATCTGAGCAGGAGCCCAGGGAAAGAGACTCGGACGGGGCTCCGTGGACCCCCCATCTCCTCTCCTGTCCCATCTTTCTCCACGCTGGCAGTTTATCATGGCCTAAGGATCCCCACTGGAGCCCCAGGCATCAGTGGGGATCCCAACCAAGGTCTCCAAGCTCCCAGTGAGAGGGAAGCAGGGAAATTAGATGTGGCTTTGCCCTGAGCCTGTAAGTACGGGCAAGGAGAGTTCCACAGTGCCCCTCTCTGAGTACAGGGACCCAAGGAGGGAGGTTTGGAGTACAATGCACATGTGTATAAAGCAAGCGGGCCAGGCGTGTGGTCCTAAGTGTTAGTATGCTCCCGCAATTATCTTACACTAGTGAATACAAGAGAACAAGCCAGAGGGAAAATCAGGAGGGACACAGAGACAGAGGACAAGGCTAAGATGGAAAGGCAGAGAGGGAAAGAACTCCCAAGCCCATCTTCCCTGGCACTGCTGCCCCTGTCATGTTATTGGTGTTCTGGGTGGGTCTGCAGAGGAGGTAAGTAGGCAGCAGGTGGAGTTTAGGAAGAGATGCATCAGGCTAGGATGCCAACAAGTCCCACATCTCCTCACTCACAAGGCCAGTCTGGAATCTCTCTGAGGGCTGCAGTTTCCTCAGGCCGTGAAATGGGTCTGGGATCCCTAATCATCCAGGGTGCGGAAGAGCTCCAGGTAGCTCTGGGTTCATGAGGTGGTTGGAGGAGGCGGTATATCCAGAGCCAAGCACAAACATCCTGAAACGGTCACATGTCATGTGAGCAGCCCACATGCATGTTCAACAGCTCTCACGTCTGCTGAGAAATGAGGGGAGAAGCTGGGCGTGGTGGTGCACACCTGCAATCCCAGTACTTGGGAGGCTGAGACAGGAGGATCACAGGTTCGTTGGCCAGCCTCAGCAACTTAGTGAGGCTCTGTTTCCAAATTTAAAAAATCAAGAAAATAGGGATGGGGGTGTAGCTCAGAGGCAGAATGCCCCTGGGTTCAATCCCCAGTGCAACACACACACACACACACACACACACACACACACACACACACACACACCCCAAAAAAGAAAAAAGAAGCCAGGAGTGGTTCGCGGCCAGCCTCAGCTACCTAGTGAGGCACTCCGCAACTTAGTGAGACCCTGTTTCAAAATAAAGAATAAAAAATAGGACTGGGGGTATAGCTCGAAGGTAGAATGCCCCTGAGTTCAATCCCCAGTACCGCAAAAAGAAAAAAGAAAGAAACAAGGGGAGAAGCAAGAAAACCTCACAAGCCTGGAACTTTCCCTTACACCTTCACCTTGGCTGAGAAGCTTCTAGATTCCATTTGCCCCTACTTCTTTGGGGGAGGATGTTGTGTGGGTGTGAAAAGAGGCCAGAGGCCTGGGTTGCAGGCCAGGTGGCTCTGGACAAGAAACTTCCTCTCCCTGGCCTCATCCCTTGTCCCAGGGACAATAATGGAACTGGCACCCTGCCTCCAAGATCTACCGGGAGATGTTGGAGGCAAGAAGGGGCTTTGGTAAGAGGATTCCTGGCACTGGCTGTGGGAATAACCACCCCATGAGCTCAGCATTTCCCCTTGGCTTCCCACAAAGTCGCCCCCTGGGAGACCAAGGTGACTGTGACTTCCGCTGCCCCCACTTCCTGCAGCAGAGACCCTGCTCAGCTCAGAGTGTGGAAACCGTCATGGGTCCACAGTGACACCTGCACACTCATTGTTGCCGGCAGGAAAGCTCTCTACAGAGTGGGCCCCCAAGCCCCAAACCTCAGCCTCACAGAGCAGAGGGTCCCAGAGGGATCACCTAGCCTCAGGGGAGGGCGAGTCGGGGCTGGGCAGCAAGTTCACAGGGTTAGATGGCAGCTCTGTCACTGAGGTACTCGTTGCCACAAGGACTTCTCCTGGGGGGCTTAGTGGGGATCCCAGAAGCTCTGAGCTGGGAGGCACGGGGTTTCCCATAAATAGTAGGTATGGGCCAAGCACAGTGGCATATGCCTGTAATCCTAGCACTTGGGAGTTGGAGACAGGAGGATCGAAGGTTTGAGGCCAGCCTCAGCAACTTTGCGAGACTCTCAGCAACTTAGAGAAACCCTGTTTCAAAACGAAAAATAAAATAGGGCTGGGGTATAGCTCAGAGGTAGGGTTCAATCCCCAGTACCACACACACACACACACACACACACACACACACACACACACCACACACACACACACACACACACACACACACACACACACACCACACACACACACACACACACACACACACACACACACACAAAAGTTGGTACAGAAGATTCAACATGAGAAGAAGGGTCCCAGTGCCCGAGAGTTCCTCCTGGGCTCTGCACAAGGTACAGATGACAGACAACAGCCTTCCCGAAGGCTGCCAGATCTGAGAGAGACAGCCCTCCTCTATGGGGCAGGACAGAGACACCATTCCACACTGCAGTATCCCTGCCAGAGGGCAGAGCCCATGGACCTGCCACAACTGCCTTCCAGGCTCGCCAGGCCCCACCACTCCGTCCTGTTTAACCAGCCCTGCCTGGTAGTTCACGCTTTCTAGCACCTGCCGTGCTGTGGTTCCCTCCGGCTCCTGCAGCTTGGCTTTGCACCTCAGGTTCCACTGCCTGGAACACCCTCCTCTGCGTCTGTGCTTGCCTCGCTCCCCTCGAGAAAGGAGAGTGGGCAGACTGTGGTGTCGGGGGTCCGCGGCTCAGGGCCCAGTCTGGTTGCAGAGCAGGAGCCCGACCTCAGCAGGCCAGGCGGCAGGGGCGCTGACTCAGGGTCCCCAGGGCCCGAGGTGGGCCTGAGGCCCAGGAGATGGGGGTCGGTGGCTGGGGCAGATTGTGCAGACAGTCTGGGTTGCGGAGGAGCTGGCGGGCGGGCGCGGGGCCCGGCTTGGCGCAGGCGGCTGTGGGGGAGGCTGGAACTGCAGACTATTTTTAGGCTCCTGTTTGATTTGAAAGACAAGGATGCTCCAGGCTACGAGCCCTCATTTGTTGGGGAAAGACTATGGTGGCCCTGGTTCCTCCCCAACACCCACCCCCCCAACCAGTACCACCAGCTCAAGGTCTCCAGAGCTTCCTCATCTGTCCCCAGAGGCCCAGGGCTGGGACCAGGAAATGGACTGAAACACCCCAGCACCCCAAATATGCAAATGCCCTGGAAAGGTGATTTCCACACCATTTGCACACTGTCCTGCTTCCAGGTCAGGAGAACCGAAAGTCCTCTTTTAGAAGACCCTCATCAGAGCAGTGCATTCACTCGAGTCCCCCTTGAGCTGGCCTCTTGGGTATTCGAACAGGGGGACACAAGCTCTTAAGTCACAAGCTGGTGGGGTAGAGAGGGTAGTACAGTTGTGGAGCTACTGCATAGGCTCGGGGAAGCAAATATATTCCAGCCCTTAAAAGCAATGTTGATGCACATTCATTCCACAAATAATGTATTGAGCACCTACTATGTGCCAGGCACTATTCTAGGTGCCGGAGATTTATCTAGGAAAAAACAAGACAAAATTCCTTCCCCTCACAAAGAAGATATTCTACAATGCTGCTGTCTAGTTAGAAAAGCAATATGAGCCACATGCATAATTGTAAAAATTATAATTGTAAAAAAAATGTGGTACTGGAAGTTGAACCCAGGGGTGTTCTATCTTCAAGCTACACCTCAGCCCTTTTTATTTTTTTATTTTTGTTGTGAAACAGGGTCTTTCTAAGTTGCTGATAGTCTCCCTAAGTTGACGAGGCTATTTTCAAACCTGCAATCCTCCTGTCTCAGCTTCCCAAGTACTTGAATTACAGGCACATGCCACCATGCCTTGCGTGTGCACTTTCTCTCTCTCTCTCTTTCTCTTTTTCTCCTATTTATTTATTTATTTATTTATTGCGGTACTGGGGATTGAACTCAGGGGCATTCTACCTCCGAGCTATACTCCCGGCCCTATTTTTTATTCTTTATTTTGAAACAGGATCTCCCTAGGTTGCGGAGTGCCTCACTAAGTAGCTGAGGCTGGCCGAGAACCCAGATCCTCCGGTCTCAGCCTCTCAAATGCTGGGATTACAAGTGTATGCCACCACGTTTTTCTCTTTTTTAATACAGTCAATGGTAATGGTAATTTTTTTGAGTTAGTTCCATTAAATGAAAGGTAAAGAAATGGGTGAAATTAATTTTATTATATATTTTATGTAGCTCAATATATCCAAACTTATCATTTCAATATGTTGTCCATATAACAATTTGAGATAAGTCCTTTTCTTCTATATTATATTTTTTTAAATCCAGTGCATCTTTTATACTTACAGCACATCTCGGTTCAGATGAGTCACATTTCAAGAGCTCAGCAGCCCTGGGAAAATGCAGCTGTAGAGGAAATAGCTCATCTAAACTCAGGAGAAAGGAATGAATGCTGCAATTGATTAGTGATGTCTGTACAGGCAGGGATATGTGCCATGGGTGAAGTTGCCCATGCATCTGCTTTTGGTGATGGCAAGCGTGTGTGTACCTCTTCCTATGCCTCTCTGGGGCCATTCATCTCGCCTGACCTGAACAACAGTCGGCCGTGGTCTGGGCTCAGCAGTTCTGGTACAGGCACCATCCTACAAAGAGATGCTGACATGCTAACAGAGCAAGTGCCTCCTGGGTGTAGCCCGTGCTCTTTCCTCTTGTGGATCTGGCTCATGGCCACTGGTGGCCCTGAGAACGTTGAGTTTTGTTTTTGTTTTTTCCCAAGGTCTCTTTCTTCTGGAGCTAACCAATACCAACATAAAAGTGCTTCCTGAGCCTGATTTAGCCATTGCAGCACCACTGCACCAGCCCACACCCGCAGACCTCCTGTCTGGCGCCCTTGCTGGGATCACCCACCCTAGCTGGGATCACTGTACATTCTTTTCCACATATGGAGAAGCTAAAATTAGGCCACGGAAGAAGCTAGAAACGCCCAAGGAATTGGGACAGGGCCACTTAGGTTGAAGCAGATAGGGATAGGGCCATGAGAAAATTGGATGTCAGGCCCCAGTCATCCTTACCATCATTCTCATCACCATCTTCCCCAACTCCTGCTCAAAATCCTTCAATGGCTCCCTAGTACCTACAGAATAAAGATCTAGGGCCTTAGCTCCCAGGATCTGGCACTGACAGAGCTGTCCAATCTCACCTCCAGATACATTCCCTTCTGTCATCTGATTCATTCATTAGATGGAGTGTGTGGACCACCCAGTGTGTGCTGGGCCCTGGTCTAGGGGCTGGGTATGCAGGATCCTAGGGGAGCCCCCAGATATTCTCACACCCCAGGCCTTGGCAAATGCAGTTTTCTCTTCCATTGTCACTCTCCTCCTGGGGGGGCTCCACGCATTCTCTAAGCCCTCAGCCTTCCTGGAGCACCCCCAGGAGCTGCCACCTCTGGCCTAGGACCATCACATAGATGGTCACCATCCTGCCCCATGTCTCCCTCCCCTACCAGGCTTCAAGGGTCTGAAAGGAGGGGCTGCGCCTTCTCTTCTGCAGCCCCCAGGGCCTGCTCCCAGGCATATCTCCTTCTCCTGGGAGATCTCCAGGGGCTTCATGGGTGAAGCTGCAGCTCTAGGGTGAGCAGGCTGGGGCATTGGGTCAGGAGGGGAGGGGGTGTCCAGGACTCTGGAGAATTCCAGGTCATTCTGAAACCTCTAACTGGGAGTATCCTCCTCCTGCATCCCAAGAAAGGGAATCACAAGGACCAAGGTAGAGAGAGAGAGGTTCCAGCAAAGGTAGTTGGGGAACTGAAGAGAGGTAGGGATGGCAGGGCAGGAAGGGTGGCTCAGGGCTCCTGATCTGTAGGCAGAGGGAGTAGCCAAAGGGCTTTGGTTTTAAGAGTTTTTAGCAGAGAGAGGAGAAGGCCATGCTTCCTTCAGGGGAGAGATGGTGGCAGGATGTGTGGACAGAGGACAGACCTCAGTGGCCCTTCAGACTTAAGAAGCAGAAGATCCCAGAGGCGGGGGCATAAAAGAGTATCCAGTTCCTTCCGGGCTCCCCCAGGAGGGCTGGGCTCTGGTTCTTCACAGCCTTGCCCTTTATCTCCCAGAGAGGATGCTCAAGTCAGAGGGCAGAAGGACAGGCTGGCTTCTGTCCCCAGCCAACACTGGCACCGTGGATATCTTCACAGCACATCTTCCTACCACGGGGCCCAGCCGAATGATCCTACCCACTCAGAGCCAGCCAGAGGCCTGCGCCCATTGGGACAAACAGACAGGCGCCTTGTGCCTGGAGGCCCCCTCCCCGTGGCTCATTTACATGGGATTTACATGGGCTCATTTCATGCCTCGATGCACACGGCTTCCTGCCCAGCCCAGCCTCTCCTAGGGCCTCCACAGAGACAAAGGAGTTTGCTCCATCACTCACGTGCCCTTCGTGGCCCATCAGGACACCGAGAGCATCCCTGAAGGAAAGAAGGAGCGTGCTGAAGTCCAGCGAGGAAAGGGACCACCCTGGAGGTCTCCCAGCCATCTGGGAGGGGGCCGGGCTCAACCTACACTGTCTTCACTAGCCGCTCTCCTGTCTTGGGCCTGGAACCCACTCCTCCCGCCCTTTCCTTAGCCGTCAGCATGGGGCTTGCCGAGGGGGGGCACCGGGCCCCTCTGCTGCTTTTGCAGCTTGGCTGTGAGCCGGAAACCAAACAGACTGGGTCAGAATCAAATGAGCACACCAGGGAAATGAGGCTCAGAGAAGGCAAAGGCCTGCCCAGGTCCCTGCCCCCAGCCCAAGGCTCTTCTGGTCCCTCAGACTCCCGAAGACCGCTGGCCCAGAGCACCAGCCGCAACCTTGGTCCCAGGGGAAGGCTGGATGTGGGGACTGTACTGGGAACAATCCTCGGTTCTGGGCTGGCTCAGAAGATCCCAGAGCTGACCAGAGGGGAGGGAATGCTCTGGGTGAGGGCCATTCCAGGCCTGTGGGGTCAACCAGAGCTGTCCAGAACCTGGGCTGACTTGGAGAGGCGAACTGTGCCGCACAATCACCCCTCCAGCTGTTACTGCTCAGGAAAAGCTCCCTACCACTTCCAAAGGCCTGGGTCCTGACTCCCAGGGGCAGCCTCCAGGAGACACCTGGCTCCTCTCTGTACACCCTCCCCTGTTCCCACCCCCCAACAGAGCCGCTGCCCTCCTCTTGGCCTCCATCCACCGCACAGCCTCCCAGTCCCCCTCCCCACCTTCCTCTGCATGCAGCCCAGCCTGGAGTAAACTGCGTACTTCCCTCGTCCTGCTCAGGCACCACCGGCCTCTCCTCCCGCTTCTATCACTACAGTATCCCACGGGGCTCTGTTTGATCGGCTATCCCTCCCAGAACAGCCCCTTGAAGGCAGGGAGGCCTCAGGCTGTTTCTAGCTTGGCCCAGTCAGGCCTCTCAGGGGAAGCCCTGGGAGGTGGAGGCTGGGAGTGTGGGAAGGGGGTGCAGGAGCCACGGGGGCTGCGGGGTCAAGGCTCAGACTGGCGCATGCTGCTGAGAATTGTGGGTTCAGATCCCCGTTTCTGCCTCTCACTAGCTGGGGCCTTCCCAGGGTCTATCAAGGCAATGTGACAGTGCGTGTGGCACTCACAAAGGAAGGAGGTACTGAGTAAGCAACAGGAGTCCCCCATTATCCCGACCAGGACGGCTTTGCAGGCAGGGAGCAGGCACAGGTAAATAAATAGCTTGTTTATTAGTAATATGTTACATTATTAAAGTGCATTGAGAAGAGATGCAGGGGCGGAAGCTGGAAGGCCACCGGCCCCAGGCCCTGCCCCCAGACACAGCTGGAGAAGGGCCCAGCTCTTTGCTGAAATCCATGGACTGGGGGCAGGGCCACCACCTGGAGAGCTTGGCCCAGGCTATCCCCACCGGAATTTTCACAGTTTAGCCTAAGTTATAACATGTCCTGAGCTGAAGGTGGGAGGCTAGGAGCATGGAAGCACAGCCCCTGGGGAAGGGGGCTGAGAGGAAGGGAGGAGGCCTCCCTGCCCCCCAACCCCCAATGCCAAGGGCAGAGTCCTGGAACCTCCCCCTGAGGACCCGGCTCCTCCTTCCAAATGAATATGGTGAACCTAGGGCTCAGTTTTCTCCTTCATCCTCCCCTGTCTCCCTCACCCACCCCCTCCCATCGCCACCCCACACTGGGGGCTCGAACCCTCAGGCTGGGGTCCCGGGGCAGAGCCAGCTCATGCCACTTTCCTGAACCCATGCCTGTCCCTGGACTCTTATCCCATCCCCAGGAGCCTCAGACTGGGATCAGCCCCACCCCCGCCCTTCCCGGCCCCTCCCTCCCCCCAGCATGTAGTTTTGGTATTTTCATACAGATGCAGTCGGAAGTAGCTATACATGAAATAAGCCTAACATAAAAATAGAGCTTTTTCCGTCCTACCGTCCGGAAAGCAAACATCCTTCAATAAACATGCAAGGCGGCTGTCCGGTGAGACCCAGACTGTGAGGAAGCTGCAGAGGGCAGGGCCCGGCAAGGGTAGCCCTGGGTCTGCAGGGACACCAGCCACCCAGCCGTGGGAGGGAGGGCGAAGGAGGAGGCAGTTGGGTACAGAGAGTCCAGGAGGACTCAGACCCCCACCCCAAGGTCCAGAGATGGGGTCCCAGGTCCCCTTCCCGACCCTGCTCCCAGGCCCACGGGCTCTTGGGCTGGGAGCGTCAATCACTGCCTTTAGTCAAGTGTGAGGAGTTTTTGAAAAATATTCTCCAGAAGATAAAGTCTTGGGTCACCGATGCCCTGGCTTCACAGTTAGCGCCTTCATCCTCCTGCCCCTGCACCGCCCCCGCCCCACCTGGGGCCCAGCAGCCGCCTGCGGCTGGACATCTCCAGGTCTTCTGTCCCCCACTGAGTTATTTAGTCCCCCTGGAAGAAAGAGTGGGCAAGGAGCTTCCGGGCCAGCCGGCTCTGAGGGTGAGACTATTCCAGTACCCCTGGGCCACGGAAGCCTGGGGCATTTCCAGCCCCAGGAGGCCCTAGTGGACCAGCAGGCTAAGAGTGAGTGTGGGCAGGATCCCCAGCCAGAGGGAGGCGGCCAGGGCACCGGCACGGCCCATCAGCTGCTCGGCCAGGGCTCGGTCCTCGGGCAGCAGCTCCCAGTGCTGAGCCTCGCGGAGATAGGAGCCCTCCTGGGCCTCGCAGCGGTAGTGGCCGTATTGGCGGGCCGTGAGGTTCTCGATGAACAGGATGCAGTTGGAGCTCTGGTGGCCGGGCTCACAGCTCTGTTCCACGTTCTCCTCATGGCGCCACGAGTAGGTGGCGTGGCGGGACTCCATGGGGCAGCTCAGGTAGTAGCGAGAGTTCCGGGCCAGGGAAACCTTCTGCAGCGGGGCCTCATCTGGAGGAGGATACCAGGAGGGAAGCAACCATGAGGGTGGGGAGCAGGGGCGAGGGCTCCCGGGGGAGGCACTGCAAACTGAAATTCCAGGGCAGGGCTTCTTTTTTTCTTTTGGTGGTGGTACTGGGGATTCTCCCACTGAGCTACACCCCAGCTCTATTTTATTTAATTTTGAAGGGGCCTAAGTTGTTGAGACCGGCATCAAACCTGCGATATCTTACTGTCTCAGCCTCCCGAGTACTGGGATTATAAGCATGAGACACCATGCCCGGCAAGGCTTCTAAGTGAATGTGTGGACCCAGCCCCCAGTTTTCTCCTCTGTTCTCTGTCTCTCTCTCTCTCTCTCTTTTTTTTTTGGCATTAGGGATTGAACTCAGGGGCATTCTACCTCCGAGCTACACCCCCAGCCCTATTTTTTTTATTCTTTATTTGGAAACCGGGTCTCACTAAGTTGCGGAGTGCCTCACTAGGTAGCTGAGGCTGGCCGCGAACCCGGATCCTCCGGTCTCAGCCTCCCAAATGCTGGGATTACAAGCATGCGCCACCACGCCCGGCTTCTGTCTCTCTCATCCTACCCTTCTTGTGAGCAGCACAAGGCCCCCTTGGCAGGACTGTATGGCACAGGGGGAACTGGGCACAGCTGTGCCTCCCTCCCCCATGTGATCAGGTACCTGGTTTGGGGTTGGGACACTCTTTATGTGGCTCCGTGGGATGAAGGGACTGCAGCACCGGCCTGGAATTGGAAGGAGGAGACTCAGCGGACAGAAGACTGCAGCCCGGCCCCCACCCCAGTATCAGCAGAGAGAAGGGTCTGACCAAAACAGTCCCACAACGACACCGCCCCACTCCCATGTCTACCTTCTCCTAGGGACAAGGGATCTCAGCCAACGTACCGCTGGGAGCTGTAGATGGATGCGCAGTGGTCCTGGTCCCAGCCACAGTAGGGGTCACGGGACATGAGACAGCCGTGGCAGCCACCGCCGTAGACCTCACACAGGTCCAGGGGCACTTGGCTCACCTCCCACTGGGAGGTCACATAGAGCTTCCGCTGCAGAGAAAGCCAGACCTGGTCAGGCCAGGGCCCCTGTACTTGCTCTAAGCTCCTGGGCCATGGGGTCCCACCACCTGGAAGGCCCTGGGGCCTGGAGATTCTTAAAAGGACATGTACATTGTATGCAGCAGAGCCCCACTCTCAGCTAGCTGTCTGAGTAGCCCCTCACACCGCACACTGCAGTGGGGATGGGGAGGCTCACCCGGTCTGCGTCCAGTGACAAGCCCTGGATGGTGGCCGGGCGGCGGAAGGGCTGGATCTCCATGATGTTGAAGACGAGGCTGTGTTCCCGCTCCCCTGACTCCACCACCTTGTGGATGGTGCCCCTGTCTGTGGGTAGCAGGCAGAGGGTCAGCAGGCGGGAGCCCCACCTCGGAGCCAGGTGTGCTGTCCCTCAAGGCGGAGCCCAAGGGCAGCCTGGAGAGAGGCCACCCCAGGAGGCCTAGAGCTCCCCCCCCCCGGGGCTACCAGGAGACTAAGGGGTGAAGAGCTAATCAGGTGCCCCACACTCGGGTGTTACCCCATTTACCCTTCCACAAGGGTGGACATTATCTTCCCCACTTCACAGAAATGGGAAGGAAGCTCAGAAAAGCAACTGCTTGTTCAAGGTCACACAGCTGTTGAACCAATGTGGAACTCAGACCTGTCCAAGCCCCAGCCCTCAGCTTCTGCCAGGACTCCTCTGCCTCTTGTACTCTTAGGCAGCACGATACATTTTCTCTAAGTAAATATTTTATCTGGGACTAGTTTAAGATTTCCAGAAAAGTTGCAAAGACAGCACAGAGAGTTCCTGCCTAGCCTTCCCCCAGTTTCCCCCAATGTGACCATCTTATATAACAATGGCACATTTGTCACCACTAAGCAATTGACATGGGTGCGCTACTATGCACTGAACTAGAGGCTTCATTTGGATTTCACGGGTTTTTCCATTAATGTCCTTCTTTTGTTACAGGATCCAATCCAGAACTCCACATTGCATTTGGTCTTAGGGGATATTTTAATTTCTGCAAAATCTTAGATCTGAAAAAAACCTTAGATTTCATATACAGGCTCCCAAGGTCACATCAACAGGCTGTGTCCTAGACCAATGCTCTCTCCGTTGGCACCTGTTGGGAACTGATGGGCATCCTGACCCCTGGTCCTGTTAATCCCACCTCACCTGCTGTCCCAGTTTCTCGAATAGCCTCCTTCCTTCTTTTCCTCCCTCCCCATTTCCCAGGGCATCTCTTGCCCCAAAAAAGCAGTCAGATGATCGCCTGCCTGGGAGGCTCCTCTATGCCTCTGGAACTGCGGGCTCTAAGATGTGACCAGAGCCACCAGCCCAGCCACAATTCTCTCTCTCTCTCTCTCTCTCTCTCTCTCTCTCTCTCTCTCTCTCTCTCTCACACACACACACACACACACACACACACACACACACACCATCATTGTCATCATCCTGCATCTTCTTCCAAACGGCCCCAGGAATAGCCTCCCCTTGGTAAACTCAGGAACAGACCCAGTAACTTCTCCCAGTTACAAGAGCCTTCATTCAGAAAATATTTTTTAACTGGCCTCATATTTCTAAATACTGTAGGCACAAAATGGTGTATCTCTCATTGCCCTCAGAGAGAACCAGAGACCTTCCTAATTTGTGTGTGTGTGTGTGTGTGTGTGTGTGTGTTGTGTGTGTGTGTGTGTGTATGGGGTGGGGGGGGGGACCTGGGGATTCAACCCCAGGCATCATTCTACCTTTGAGCTACACCCCTGGCCCTAAGTTTTATTTATATTTTGAAACAGGTCCTCACTAAGTTGCAGAGGCTGGCTTTGAACCTGTGATCCTCCTGACTCAGCTTCCCAAGAATTAGGATTACAAGAGTGCACCACCACACCTGGCAACACCTTCCTCATCCTCGACTGTGCCTGCCTCTCAGGTCTGCAGGAAGGGCCTGCACCACTTCCCTCAGCCTAAGCCCAACCTTCCCTGTCCTGGCTTCTGCTCCCAGTCCCGCACTGTGACCTACCTGCCTCTGCTCCCCAATGCCCTGCCAAATCCTGGCCAACCACTACAGCTGGGCCATCCACTGTGGCAAAGCAAGGACAGGGGCCTGTGGGTGCAGCCAGGATGGATAGAGGGCTAAAGAGGTGGCATCTCGGGACCCAGAGCCCAGGTCCTGTCCTGTGGGTAGTTCCTTTTCCTGCAGCTTCCAGAAGCCAAACAATGGCCCAGGGCTTCCAGCTTCCAATGAGGCAACCTTAGCCCAGGTAGCCCCAAGGGGAAAGAGCTGCAGAAAGTTACATGAGAGTGTGAACAACTGAGGGTGGATGCCTGGCATCTGAATGAGTGGCCCCAGAGGTGCTAGGGCCGTTTCCAGCCTCAAAGAATGCCTGCAGTCCTGGGCCACACCGGCCTCCAACTCTGCTCCCAGGATCCTCACTCTGGCTACAGTCTGAGTCCAAGAAGCTGCCACAAGCCGCCCAGCTCAGAGCTGGCTCCTCCATGTCCCCTGGCTTTCTAGAATATAGGAATAACTCCCTTGGCATTCCACCCAGCCTCCACCAGCGAAGCCCCCTCCAAGGAAGAGAGGAGGCTGCCCCAGCCCTCTGCCATCTGGAACTCCCTCCTTTGTGTGCTAAATTATTTGCATCCTACCAACTCCTCAAATATTTCTTCTCCCCTGCACAATCCCAAAGTTAAGTGGAGGGTTTGTGGTCCTCATTCTGCCTGGGAGAATGATTCCCAGGAGGCCCACTGCCCAGGTCCCTCCTCCTGGCTTTCATATCTTTTCTTATCACCTGCTTCCCTAAGACAAACATCTGGAGCACAGCTGCCCCTGGCTTTGCTTAGACCAGCCACATTTCTGCCTCAAACCCCAATGTATGTCATCTCCCTGATGCCTACCCCTTTCCCTCTGCATCCCACCTCTATTTGGAATCCCTCCTTACCTGCCTGACCTTCCCACAGCTCTACCCACTAATCCCTGACAGCTGGGGATACTTGATTTTTCCTTCCACATGTAAAGATCCAACCAAATGTTGCCTACATTATTCTTTACACCTTTCATACTCATTTTTATCAGGGCCCCTCACCTGTGGTTAAGTAAAGCACATGGAAGGGCTCCCCGTGGCTGGCCTGCATGCGGTGGACGACCACTTTCTGGTAGTGGTACTTAGAGTGGAATAATGGCGTCTTCAGTGGTCCCATGGGCTCCACCCTCTGTGCCACCTCGGGGTGACTGTCAGCCACCTGGAAGGTCTCCGTGGGTATTGGCTGCTGGTCTGGGAGGCACTGGGAAGGAGAGTAGATCAGGGTCAGCCAGGTGGTTGGGAGGTGGGATGGGCCTGGGTCGCAGCTGGTATAGCCACTCACCTTGCCAGGCCGCGGGTTGGGAAGGCCCATGTGGTAGCCCTTGAGTGAGGAGGTGCGGAAGACCTTGTCAATGTCGCCAAGGGAATACACACAGACGGCAGAGTAGTTCCTGCAGGGATACAGAGACCACCTCAGTGGGGGACCCAGGACACCCCCTCGCCCTCACCTCCACTCCCTCAGGCCAGCCCCATGCCAGACAGTCACAAACACAGCCCTCTGGCCTGCAAGCACTGTGAGACAGGACTGTCCTTGGAGCCAAGGCCAGCACCTGGCACAGTGGTATCAATCACACTGAAGCATGGGAGGGACAGAAGGAAGGAGGGAAAAAGGAAGGGGGAAGGAGGGAGGGAAGTTCAACATAATTCTCCCCACTGCAGTCTAAAACCACCACCTTGCACTGTTCCAGCATCACTGAGTTCAGAGGTCATCTGCTCTACCTAACCTCGGGGCAGGAGGAATCTCAACATGGATTAAGTGACTCTAGCTCCTCTGGGCACAGGCTGCAGGGACCGAGGCCAGGGAGACCAGACCCTCATCCCCTTCCCAGCTGGTGTTTGTACCTACACAGAAGCTACTGGGCAGGGTTTTAGCCTACTCTGCCCTGACCCCCTACACTGAACACTTTTGTCTGCCTTGTTTTCAATCAATGAGAGTGATTAAGAAGTGTGAATGATCAGGTGCAGGCAGTGCTTGAGCAGGTGTGAAAGCACCCAGCATCCCAGGAGAGGCTCCGCAGCCTTTCCCAGGGCCCAGCGCTGGCTCTGAGCACACACGTGGTGGGACACACAGGCATCAGTGGACATACAGCACATGTCCACACTCTGTGGACACACTCACAAATACAACAGCACACTGACTACACCCACCCCCTGCCCAGCAACAGCCCTGCCCTTGAGCCTGTGGTCCCTGCTCACCATCCCCCGAGATCCCAGTGGGGCCCAGATCCAGTGCCAGCCCCAGCCCCAGGACCAGAATCGCTCACCAGGGGTTGGAGAAAACACCGTAGACCCTGGTGTCCCTCCACTGGCCGCTGGGGTCAGGGAGCAGGAAGACGTCCTGCAGCCTGTTGAAGTTCTTGTTGGTGGCGGCGTCGCTGCACACCAGCATGGCCTTCAGGAAGGTGTTCCACTTGGAGACTGACAGAGAACTCTCACCACCTTGGTCCCCCTAGATGGGCATAGGGGAGAGGCAGCACCTAAGCACCTGCCGGGCTGCCCCTCAGGGAGCTGGCACCAGGGCTATAGAGGAGGAGGTGGGGAACAGGCTGAGAAGGGGCTGGGACCTGCCAGGGATGAGACAGGGCCCAGAACTCTGGCAGGTTTGCAGGTTGGGCTCCGGTGGCAGGCCTGGCTGAGTCAGGGCACAGGGTGCACAGTGGGGTGCTGCTGCTGCAGTGCTGGTCCCCACAGAGCACACAGGCTCAGACACACATCTGCCCATATTCGCACATGGACCCTCACACGCATGGTTCAGTTTACTCATATAAGCAAAACACACTCACACAAACACACTTTCTCTCACACACTCACACACCATCGCAAATGCACGAGCTCAACCCTTTTTGGGGGTGCTAGAGATTGGACCTAGGGGCATTCAACCTCTGAGCTATACCCCCAGCTCTTTAAAAAACAAAACAAAACAGGGCCGTGCTAAGATGCTGACACTGGCATTGAACCTGTGATCCTCCTGTCTCAGCTTTCCAAATACTAGGATTACAGGCATGTGTCACCACACCTTGCCCAACCATTTTACCTGCTCACAGATGCATGATGCTCTGCACACATTCTCTCCCACAAGCCCAGATACCGACTCACATACGTGCACACAGGCCCTCACATCCTCACTCCTATCGTGCATGTGTGGACAGGCACTCTCGCCGGCTCAGCCTCCCCTGCACATGCGCTCACCCTGCAGAGCTGGGCCACGCGGGACACGTTGAGCGGGGCCTCCGGATTCTTGTCGGGATTGTCCTCCCGGAAGAAGTAATAGATCTTGTCATCATAGGCCTGGTCTTGGTGCACAATGGTGGCCTTAATGAACTGCGGGTCTGCCGAGGACACAGGCCAGTGGGTGTGAGGCTGGGGAGCCTGCATGGGGGGCCCACCCCAAGCCCACTCCCCTCCCTCTGCATAAGTGTGGGACACATCAGACTGTAATAAACTCAGAACGTGAGGCCCCACACCTCAAGGGGCCCCGGACTCAGCAGCCCCACACCATTCTCATCTTGCCCCCCTCCTACAAAGACGTCATCGGCCCAGGAGCAATGACTTCATGCCTGGGGACTGGGGGAAGGTCCCTGGGGGCTCTTATGTCACTTCTGCTTAATTGGCAGAGCCTTAATGAGGAGGGAGGGTGGGCTGCCCCCACAGGAGCTGAGCAGAGGGATGAACTTTGGCTCTGGGGCTCCCAGGCTGGATCTGGGCTCCCTCTGCATTTGCTCTCAGAGTGTGCCCGCCCGCTCTGCCTTTGACTCCACAGTCCCTCTGCTCTCACAGCCCAAACTCCCAGGCACCGGCTGCTCTGGCCTGCACCAAGCTCCTGCTTCCCTGAGAGCCCACCCAGGAAACATTAGAATCCCACCTGCCACCCAACCTCAAGGTCCACAACCCTCGCCCACCACCCTCAGTCCTACCAGCAGGAGCCCAACTCACTCTGCATGACGGTATCACTGGTGTACAGCTCACTCTCACCCCGGATGCGGCGGAACCGAGGGATTTTCCCGTTGTATTCCTGCTTCCGGATTGTGGAGTATACCTCATCCCCTGGGGGCAATGGAGGGAGGGTGTGGATAAGGGCAGATATCTCCTGCAGTCCCTCCCCCAGCACCAAGTTGCTGACCGCCCCCTGCCCCAGCCTGGTGTAGCGCATCCCTCCGAGGGCCAGGGCGCAGCCCTACCTTCAAACAGGACCAGCGAGTTCTCATCTGGGCTGAAGGGGGCGTAGCCTCTCATCTCACCAAGTGGCACCACAGTGCCATTCACCTGGGGGAGGCCAAAGGGGTCAGATGGCCACGTCACTACCCGCCATGAGAACCAGTTTCCTGGCCAGGAGCCTCATTCTCTCAGGGATGCTGCCCAGGATGAGGCCAGCCTCAGAGTCCCTTTCCCACCATTTTCCCACCACTGAAGCCCACCAAGGAGATGGGGAGCTGATCAGACGCAGGGAGACCTTCTCACCAGGTGCCAGCAGCTGGGGCGCCGGGCGTTGGTGCCGCAGGCCAGCAGTCCCTCATTCCGCCTCTCCAGGAGTGTGATATAGTTCTCGCAGTCCTACCACAGAGAGGAAGAGGGGAAGGGGAGGAGTTGGGTTGGCAGGAGGTCCTGGCAGGCCTGGCACTAGCACCCTCATGTTGTGGGGATACTGGGGATTGAACCCAGGGGGCTCTACCACTGTACTGTACCCCTAGCCCTTTTTTAAATTATTATTATTTTGAAACCGGATCTCACTAAGTTGTTGAGGGTCTTGCTAAGTTGCTGAAGCTGGCCTTGAACCTGTGATCCTCCTGTCTCAGCCTCCCAAGTACTGGGATTATAGGCATGCATCACTGCACCCAACTTAGCACCCTCATTCTTGAGGAAGAAGACATCAGAAGTGCTGATCACAAGTAGCAGCCTCCCAGGACAGCTCAGAGGGAATATGGCTGACCCCATCCCCTAAGAACAGAGGCCTCCGGTGGGGGATCGAATCTCCCCCTTACACCAGGGCCCCTATAACTGGCCCAAACCTCCCCCATTATTCAGGGGTGCCTACAGCAGAGTCATGCTTGCCTTCTCAGACTCTCAAGGTCTCCTCCCCTTTCCTCAAGGGACCCGGCCCCCTCCACACTCCCTCCACTCACCTGCTTGTCCTGGCAGGACCCCTTTGTGGAGCTGATGTTCACCTGGGGAAGGGGAAAGGCATTAGTCTACCTTGCCAGGTGTGAGATGTCCCTACACGCCATCCATGCAGCCTCAGGACAAGCCCTAGATGAGCCACACTATTCTCATCTCGCAGATGTACAACTGGGGCCTGGAGTGGACGCTGGATTTCCCATGATCACTTGCGCTGCTCAGCCTGATACTGGGAGCCGGAGTCCAGAGACCTCAGAAGGTGAGAGATGGGTTCTGGAGCCCAGCTTCCTGCCCGGCTTCACTATCGTGTGACCCACCCGGCCAGGTATGTGAGTTCACTGTTCTTTCCCACATTACCAGGACTCCCTACTCCAATCTGGACTACCCTTAGGGAGTCTCTCCCAGGAACCACTTGCAGGACAGGGAGGTGGAAAGGTCAATTTAAGAAGGGATGAGCCCTTCCATAATCCCTGAGGCCCCTCCCCAGGGCCAGAGGGGAGAGAAGAGGCCAGGTGGGAAGGGAAGGGGGCAGAGGGGCCAGGCTCACCGTGCGCATGGAGGCATTCTTGCCCTCTGGGAAGTCGAAGAGGTAGACCTTGCCGCGTCCACCCACCCACACAGAGGAGCTGCCCGGCTCATGGAAAAGCACTGTGTGGGGCTCAGCCTGGCCAAAATCCACCCGGTCCTGCCCTGAGCGGCCTGAGGAGGAGGCAATGGGTACAGACATTGAGGCCAGGTCCTAAGCAAGGGAACCCCTGATCTGTCCCAGACACCAGCACCTGCATGGCAACTGGTGTCCAGTGCTCAGGGCATCAGAGGGCCTCAGAGACAAGGTCTGGGCTTGGGGAGCACTGAGACTCAGAGGACCATGGGCAGGAGAAGTAAGGAGTCCTCTGGAGGGGTCCAGTAACCAACTGTCCTCACCCAGAGCCACGGCCTCTCCCTCCCCACAATATGTGTGACTTCAGAGTAGGGGCAGGGTTTGGGGACCTCTGAGGAGACCAGACTCCTCCCCTAAACACACACATACTCCTGAGGGGCTGGGCTGGGGCAGGAGGACCAGTACCCATCAGCTCCGTACCCTGAGAAGGCTCTGCTGTCCCAAAACAGAGCAAGCAGCCACCTCCCCCTGGGCCTTTCTGCGAGCAGCAGGGCCTGTGAGCATCCCTCTTAGAGTCTAGGTGCCCAGAAATCACTTTGTTCAGAACCCCAAGGACTCCTGCAGGAAAGCCTTCTCCTACCCCACCCAGCCCACCCCTAAACCCTCAGCGGACATTAGATCAGAACTGGAAGGGAGTCCTAACATCTACTCCCTTCTATTCCAAAGTTGGGAAAACAGAGGTTAAGGGACAGGCAGCCCAAGGGCACGTGGAAGCAAGTGGGTAGAGGCCCTGAACCAGGGCCTGCCTGTGCTCCGGTCCCCTGAGCTGGACAGTAGCACAGCCCACTCTAGCTTGGCACCACCGACCAAGACGCCAGCTCTCTTGGGGTAAGGATCATTTCTCCCTCCCCTGAGACTCCGGGATAGGGGGACCTTCACAGAGAACAGCCTGGGCCTTTCAGCAGAAGAGCTGACCGGGACAATTTTGCCCAAAAAAGAAACTATCTGCAGCCACTGCCTCCAGGGAGAGGCTGTCTCATCTCCGGTGACATTGCTGAAGTTGTCCTGGTTGCAGGACTAAATTACAGGGATGGGATGGCCTGTGGCTGTGCCCTCAGCAATCAGGCAGCCAACGGCTTCCCACCTCTGATCAGCCTGGAGCCTCACCCAGGAACTTGGTCTGACCATTGTTTTTTCAGCTGCAGCAAACTCTGGGACAGCCAGCTTGGCAGCAACACCCCAAAACAAGACATGTTCCAACCCAGAGAGAAAAAAACCCGCCATTTCCTCAAGTTGGCCCTAAATGTCTCTTGCTACCATTTGGGTCATTCAGGTTGATCCTACACTCAGTGGGAGAGGGGGGGCGAGGAATGACGGGGCCACACACTGTGCGACCCACACCTCCATCCCCTTTCCTCAACGTGCACCCCTGCATGGCCAAGTCATCCCTGGAAGTGGGAACATTCTCATCCAGCACCTCTGCCATGGCCTGGATTGCTGTACAACGCAGGAAACTGAGCCCCCACCCTGGGGGACAAGGCCAGCCCAAGGTCATACGAATAGGCAGAACACTGTCTGGATGAGCAAATCTCATCCAGACAGTATCAGTTCTCGGAGCGCTCAGGGAAATGTCAGTCAGCATAGTTGGCCACAGAGCAGTGCCAAGTTCACTGTCCTCCTATTGGCGTGGCTCTCCTGGGACCCTCCACCAACAATCTGGCCCAGCAGCTCAGAGGAGTCAGCCTCCTGGATCCCAAGGCCATGTCCTGTCAGCCCCAGATGTTCAGGGTGGGGTTGAGAGCCCAGCTCTGTGCTGCTGGCTTGGTGGGGGTGTGGAATGCTGGCAGATCTCAGGCTCCCTTCCAGCTGGGGTGAAACTGGAGTGCTGGGCTCAGCAGTCCAGACACAGGTCTTCCTGACTCAGCTCCTGCGGCTCCCCTTTCACCTGAGCAGCAGCTGTTGTCCCCATGGCCCAGCCAGGATCCAGACAGTCTGCAGCCCCAGCTCTCCCCCCACTTGAGCCTGGCACACGGCTGGGGAGGTGTCAGGCTGGGGCCTGAGACCCACAGCCCTGGAGGCCAAGGACAGAAGCTTTAGCCTTCAGGCCATGCTAGCCACCTCCACTGGTCCCCTCAGCCCTACACCTGTATCAAAGCCACAGCCCCAGGAATCTGCAGAGGGCAGGAAAGGCCAATGTACAACTCTCCTCATGGGGAGAGGCAGCAGAGGGGACCCTGGAGGGAGGCCTTGGGCAGGGGTCACAGGGCTGTCAAAGGAGAGCAGTCCCGATGGAGTCTGGTGGGGAACACACAGCCTGTCCTGGAGTCAAGGCTGATGAGCGAGGCTTGACCTGCCCTGGAGTTTAGGTCTGAGGGGGAGACCTGGCCCTGCCCCAGGAATCCAGTCTGAGGGGAGACAGCCACACTACAGAAAACTTCCCCGGCTCTCTAAGCCAAACAGCCTCTGTAGAGAGCCCAGCGTTGCTCACAAAGTATCTGCCAGAGACAGGATCAGGGCTGCCGGCCGCTGGTCCAGACAACATTGCTAGGGCCAGGACAGTCATGTGCAGATCTGCAAGCCTGTTCACCTCAAATCCTGACTGCAGTGGCCGAGATGCAGGAAAGCAGGGACTGCTCGCCCCACTTTGCAGAACAAACAGGAGCCCAGGATCATCGCCTCCCATGACCTCAGGTTCCTGTTGTCCCAGTTCAGAGCCGGCTGATGAGGATGGGGTGGGGGGATGGCACCAGCTCGGCCCCAGGACAAGACCTTGGCCCATTCTCCACCCCAGCCCCAGCCTGGGCTCCTGCACTGCCCGAGGCCCTCAAAGGGCCTGATTGTGCCCGGGAAGTGTCAGAGCGGCAGCAGCTCGATGAATACATGAAAGAAAGCTTTGTTCAGGTCGGCAGGAGAGGGGGCTGGGGGCTCTGGGGCAGGAGGGCTGCCTGGAAGTGAAGGCAGCACCAAGTCATCATGGCCTGGATCTGTGGCCCTACTGGATCAACAGGGAGAGAGATGAGCCAGGGGAGGGGGCGGCCTTCAAGGCTCTGCCCAGGCAGGGGCTGAGCAAGGCTGGGGACTGCTCTAGAAAAGCGCAGGCCAAAGGAGTAAGTGCCGCATCTCTAAACACTTTCTTTTTACTGCTTTATGAATAGAAAGGGAGGGGGAGGCATGTAAAAGCTAGATGGGCCAGAAAAGGGGTAAGGGGCTTTTGGCAGAGGAAACCCCCGAGCAAAGGTGGAGAAGCTGACTGTGTGGTAGGCACAGAGGACCCAGGCTGTGTGCTGCAGCCCAGCCAAGTCCTAATGAGAGAAGAATTGGGAAGGTGGGCGCTGTGCGAGGGGGGAGGGATGGTGCAGCCAGCCCAAGGACATACTGATCCACTGCCCATCAGTCTCCCAAGGGGCCGGGCCAGGAGTGGGACTGTCTCTCCTCCTCCGGCATCCCCCACCTCCTGGCTCCCCCTGCTTCCTATCCTGCATGTCTAAAAGGAGCACCGTCTGGCACCGGGTCTCCCCCCTCACTCCCCAGCCTGACGCATTAGTGGCTGACTAAGTGGTAGCTAAAAGCTCCCAGAATAACCAGGGGTTCGGGGAGGGGAGGGGGCTAGGGGCACATGGCGAGGACATGGCCCCAAGGCAGGCTAGGCTCAAGAAAACCCATCCCCACCCCATGTGATTCTGAACCAATCCTCTCTGCTTGATGGAGAAAGAACAATCTCAGGCCGGCCCGCACCTAGCCAGCCTCCACGGTCCACTGAGTCCCACCTCCTCACCGTGTCCCAGCCTAGCTCCAGCCACATTTGAGGGTCAAGAGGATGGCTGAGCTGGGGCGCAGCGGCACACACCTCTAATCCCAGTGCATGAAAGGCTGAGATAGGAGGATCACAGGTTTGAGGCCAGCTAGCCTCAGCAACTTAAAAGACTATCGACTTAGACCCACCCTGCTTCAAAAATAAAAATAAAGGGCTGGGGTGTCACCTGGAGGTAGAATGACCCTGGGTTCAATCCTCAGTACTAAAAAAAAAAAAAGAAATAGTAGCTGAGGCAGTTTCATGCAGACACAGCCCCCCCGCCAGGGTGCTGTTGGGACTCTGATCCTACTGGAAAAAAATCAGGCTTGATTCCTCTTGGGGGCCTGTCCCATCTCTGTCCCCACTGACCGGCAGATCAGCTGTAAGACCTGCAGGTGGGCTCTCCAAGAACAGGCCTGCCTGATGGGACACCATTCCTCTTCTTCACTCTGGGTGCTGTCACCCTCTGGTCCCCGCCCTCCCCATATCCTCCTTGCTTATAAAAGAGGAGGGCAGCCAGAGGGGAGGGCTGGGTGAGGGTTGTTGTCCACAAAAGGAACGCTAAGGGCTGGGCCTCAGTGTGGCAGGGACAGCCTTCCAACCTGACCCACTGACCCCACGAGCTTTGAGTGCTGACCCAGAGGAGCCCTTTGAAAGTGGGCAGAGAGAATGGAGGAATGTGGGCAGGGAGCCAAGCCAGCCTCAGACTGGGGACACAGCCACATCTGGCAGGTGCCTCTGCCCACAGCTGTGCCCTACCTCACACGGCCAGGCCCCCTCACGCCCTCGCCTGACCAGGACACCTGGCAGAGAGAAGAGTGAAGAGCCCACTGAGCCCAGGGAGGAGCCTGCAGCCCCTCCGCCCCTTGGGATCCCACAGCCTACAAGCGAAGGTGGAAGGAAGGGGGTACAGTCACCCAGCCGAGGAGACCCAGAGGCCAGCCAGGCTCTGCCACTGGCCCAAGGGCACACAGCAAGGGAGGCTGGGGGACCTGGTACCCACCTCTCTGCTGCCTCTCCTTGGACCGCATTCTAGACCTGGAGAGCCTGCTGTGCACACACTGTCTACTCAGCCTCTGCTCCCCTGCGTCATCCCCCTCCCCACCCTTCCTCCCTGGCTCACTCGGCGCCAAGTCACTCACCTGACAACTGAAGGGAACCACCCGCCCACCCACCTTCCAGGAGGCCCTGATCTCCCAGGGGACCTTTAGCAATCAAAGTCTTAAACCCAAAAGCATGACTAATGGCGGCAATGTAGGTGCCGTGTCAGGGTGGAGAAGAGAAACCCTTCCGCTGGCAGCGGGCACATGGGAACACGTGTCGTCAGCTCTTTCCTGATGTGGCCAGGAAAGAGGGAGTGAGGAGCCTTGTTTCCAGGGTGGCACCGGCCTGGTGCTAAGGATAAGTGGTGGTTGCTCTTAGGGTCCTGGCAACACTCGGGCAGGGCCAGGTTCTAATAGCTGCCTATCAAGGGCAGGGCCTCGGTGCTGGCACAGACGGCGAGGCCTTGAGGTGGCGCTCAGCTCGTGGAGGAATGAGAGGTCCACCCCTTATCGGCCGTGGGAACAGTGAGCTGTGTGCTGGGCCAGACTGGGAGCATCCACCGCCCACCAAGGCCAGCACCAGTGGGAGGGGAGTGTGCCTCATGTGCGGCTCAGCCCGGGCGCTGAGAAGTTGCGTGCTCACTTGGGCAGCTGGCTGGCTGTGACCATGAGCAGGGGCTGGGCCTTCCTGACTTCAGTTTCCTCTTTTGTGAGTTCAGGAGAGGCCAGTGCTGATATCTGTCAAGGCTTGGATTTTATGACCCACCACGATTCTTGGAACAAATCATAAAACAGAGTAAAATTCAGGGGTCACTTTGGGCAAGCGTGAGTCTGTGTATGCTAGAGAAGCCAGAGCACAGCTTTCTGGAAAAGGAGACAGCAGAATCCAACCCCCTCAGCTGCCTCCACTGACTAGTTCACCAAGTCCCCCAGTCACCCTGTGAAGAAGGGCAAGGATCCACACACCCCCATTTTGCAGACAGGAAAACTAAGGTCCTCCTAAGGTACTGAGGGCTGGGCATTCTCTGTACTGCACCCCTGCGCACAGAGGACCAGAGGCTTGGCGGCTGGGGAGATCAACTGGGGCAAAGTCCTGGGGAGAAGGGACAGTTTGGGGGGAGCTGAGCTGCTGAGCAGGGTTCTGGGCCTTGGGTTGGGAGGACAGGCTGCCACTGAGCCCAGCTGGAGTGGGGAGGAGGCTCTGAGCTCAAGCCCAGGGGAGGCAGGAAGCCCAGGACAAACACCGCGTCCTGTCTAACTTCCACCTGTTCTTCAGCACAGCGGGTTCAAAAAGCCCCAAAGTGGGGCCAAGATCAGCTGGTGGCTCCTTCAAAGAGAGAATGGCCAGAGGTGTGCAGCCTGCCCTTGGGCCCAGAGCCAGGGCGGGGGTCAGGGAGAGGGCAGAGGATGGCGAGGCCACCCCAAGGAAAGGGAGGGAGGCAGGTGGGAGACTGTTGTGAAACAGAAGGTTCCCGAGCCTTAGCCTTGGCCGGGACCAGCAGGGAAGTCGGTGGAAGGGCAGCTAGCCAGCACAGCCTGTTGGGGGAGCTGGCAGAGGCTGGGCCGCCGAGGCTGCATTCCATAAGAAACCAGAGACACCAAAGAGGAGAAAGAGGATGATGAGGACGACACCCCTGCCCCTACTCTTTCAAAGCATTTACTATGTGTCAGGCACTATACCAAGTGATCTCTGGATATAATTCATTTCATCACCACTGAACCCACGTGAGGTCTCTTACCATCCCCACTTGACAGATGGGGACAGTGAGGCAGAGAGAAGCTGGGCAACTTACCCGGGATCACACAGCATGTAAGGAGTGGAGCAGAGGTTGATACTCAGGTAGACCAACTCTGGAATCTGTGCCTATAACACCAAACTCCAGAGATGGGCCCTTAGGGCTTCCAGACCAGCCTGAACCAAGACACCCTGAAAAGCGTGTATGAGGGAGAATGGGCGTGCAGGTCGATGGAGGGAGGCAGGAAGCTGGGGGTGCAGCATGGGGTTCTGACCCTAAGTGCTACCAGGATGACTAACTGGAAGAACAAGCCTCCCAAGACCTCTGCCCCCAAAGGAAACACTGTGTGGTCTGGAGTCAACAACAGTGAAGGGCAGGGCATGCTGACCAGCCCACATTCCCACCCAGACAGCAATGGCCAAAACACAAGCCTCCACCACTGGCGCCTCTGCTCAAGAATTCACCATGGCTCCCAGCTGCCCATCCTATGGGGTTCGACTTCCCTGGGCAGGGCAGCCAAAGCCTACCTTATCTTTGCACACCTCTGTCATGGCTCATTCCTGCCTCCATGCTGCCCATGCTCGCCCTTCCCCTGGATTGCCCTTGGCCCTTCTCTGGTGCACATGGATCTCAGCCATCATGGAAGATCTAGCTTAAATCCCCAGACTCCAAGAAGTGTTCTGGACTGCTTCAGCCCTCACTGCTCCATCCTCCCCGACCTTGTGCCATCCACCATCTGGCACACCCCGTCTTCTCTCGGATCATAGTCTGGCGGGATTTCTCCTGGATCAAGGGATCCCAGGGCACTCGAGGACCAAGCCTGTGGCCCCCTCATCGTCCGTGGCCAGAGCTGAGCACGAGGGGGCAGCGTGGACAGAAGAGGGGGCAGCAATGGGGTAGGCCAGGCCTCATGGTAGAAGAGTCTAGATCACAGGAGGGGTTCCTGGCTGCCGATGAGTGTTTTGCTCATCACGGTAACTGCCCTGCCTCCACAGGCCGGGCCAGAGCCCTGGGCCCAAAAGACAAACAGCAATGTGAATGTCCACCCTGTGCCCCTGCCCCTCACTCTAGCCTGCTCCTTCTCCTCCCCCGGGAAGCCTTCCCCGATTGCACCAGTCCACACTGTCCTTTCCTGTACTTGCCTCCTGTCACAGTCCTGGGCTATACCTACAGGCTACTCTTCACCTCCCAGGGGTCCCCACTATGTCACAGGCAGGAGGCCTCCCTCTCTAGGCTCCTAAAGGCTCCCCAAGGGCAAGCCCTGGGCTTCTCCTCCTACCTCTCCCCCAAAGGAGCTGAACACAGACACAGGCATGGGGGTGCAAGCTGGCTGCCCTCTGCAAATGAGGGGTCCCCCATGGGGTGCTGGCACAAAGCCCAAGGCCCTGATTACAAGCAGGGGGTGCAGGAGGCACAGCAGGATCAGTCTAATCCCAGGCTGCCTGTGACGGTTAAACCCAGATTAGCCCCAGCCGTGACACAGATCAACCTGCCCTGGAGACCTGAGCCCCGCCACCCCAAACACCAGAAGAGGTGCGTGGAGCTGGTCCACGTCTAAGGTCCTAAAGTGAGGACAGTTGTGGCTGGCATGGCTCCTGGACCCAGGCAGCTGTGGGCCAGCAGGAGTCTGGGCTGAGCAGGCCAAGGAGGACATGGGCACCAAGGCGCTCCATTCCCAGGACAGGGCAGGAAGGCAGACAGACAGCTGGGGAAAGGCTGAGGGCTGAGGCCAGCAACAGACAGGAGGCAGAGGACTCAGCCCTGCCCCAGCTCTGTCTGCCTGCCAAGGTGACCTTGAGCCAGTCCCCAGCATCTCCGGGCCTCAGTTTCCCCATCTGGTGAACTATGTGGTTAACCCAGCTGGTCTCTGACATTTCTTTTCTGACGTCCTAAGCCCTATACCGACAGGCTGTGTAGGTTGAGGTCATCCAAGAAGGTTTCTCAGAGGAACTGAGAAAGAACTGGCTAGATTCTGAGGGGCAGAAGAAGGAGGAGGGTGAGAAGGGTGCAGAGAGGGATGATCCTGAGGTAGGAGTGGGAGCCAGGGAGTGGTAAGAGAAAAGACACAGAGTCAAGGTGGAAGTGGGCAGGGCCACCACTGGGCTCAGGGAAGGCGGCTGTGTGTTCTAGGTGGGATGCTCAGCATGTCAATGCGAGGAATAGAGGGGCTGTCAGGAGAGCAGGGCACAGCCCTGGAGAGACGGCAGGGCAGGGCAAGGGCGGAGGAGAATCACCTCAGGCCATAGGACAGGCCCTGTGGCCTGCACTCACCCTGCAGCTTCCACAGAGCACAGGACAGTGAGGGAGGCAGGACAAGTCAAAGGCCGCTTTCTCCCTCTACCCAGAAGAGGGAAAGTTTCTGGGGGTACCGGGCCTGGCCAAAAAAGGAAAGCAAGAGAAGTGGAACCTTTCAGCTCCAGAGTTGCCAGCAAAAGCTGGGTAAGTCTCTTGGGACAAAGCCAGCCACCCTGCATCAGGTGAAATGAGGGACATGGAGCTGACGGCGGAGGCCAGGATGTTGGCTGGGGCCCCAGCTGTCAACCCAAGGGCTATCGGCTCCCATTACTGCCCCCTGCAGGCTGCTGGACCCTGTCCTCTGGGTGGGTGCTCTGTTTGCTCTGCTTCCCCTAAGTGCCCAGGATCCTAGGCTCAGCAAAGATAGTGATCTACCCCCACTATGGGGCCCAGGGTTCCTGGAAGAGGAAGCTGGTCAGAGGAAGGGTGGCTGGCCCTCCCCCACCGCAAGGCCTGGCTGGGGTGGCAGGAGCTCCTCCCTGCGTGGAGCGGAAGAACCAGAGGAGATAGAGCTGCGGGACAGGCCTTCTCACCTGGAGAGTCCCTGGCGGTCAAGAGTCAATGGGGAAAGCCCTGGTCTCCCAGGACCCAGCCCCAGCTTCCCATCCGGAGCTGCCACGGGCCATGACATCACTGGCACTGGAGAGCTGGTGCTTCTCGAAATGATGCAGCCTCCCCCAACTTCAATACACACTGCTGGACTGGTCATTGGATGACAAGTGGCCCCGCTCAAATGTCCCGTCCTGTAAGAGGCCTTCCTGGCCCCTAGGCCCAGACTCAGGTTGAGTCAACACCTTAGAAGCCCTGGCATGGCTTGTCTCCTCTCTGTGGTCCTAGCTGCAAATTAAGGGGGAGGTCTGAAATCCTATCAAATGGGGTGCTTCCTGTTATACCTTCCTTCATCCAGCTGACTCCTGCTCGTGCCATGTCAGCTTGCCACTTTATCCAGGAAACCCTCGGGCCCCATAGCAGCCCCTGTTACAGGCGCTGCCACATGCTGTCCCACCTGCAGGTTTATCTGCCCTGTCTCCCCAGCTACAAGGGCACTAACTCATCTAGCTTCTCATCGCTGGGTCCCCAAGCTTAGCTGCAGGACCAGCACAAAGTTGGTCTCAGAAAATATTTCCTGAAAGAATTATGTCCACCCTTGAGGCCACAAGCCAACAAGCTACTTCCTCCAAATGATCCTCAGCCTTCGACCCACAAGAGAAAAAGAGAAAAGAACACAAAATTCAAGGATTTTCCCTGACTTCCTAGGTTTAATGACTTAAAATCTACTCATATTTGAGCCATTTGAGCTGGGTGTGGTGGCGTATACTTGTAATTCCAGTTCTTGGGAGGCTGAGACAGGAGGATTCCAAGTTCAAGGCCAGTCTCAGCAATTTAGGGAGACCCTGTTTCAAAATAAAAATTAAAAGGGGTTCAAAGATAGAATCTTCCCAGGTTTAATCCTTAGTAACCCCCTCCTCAGTCTAACCAGATTTGAACAAGCCACCACAGCCTCTGCTCAGCCTTTCCCATCCCAGAGAAGCAGGAATCCTGAGGTGTTGTGGCTCAGAAACAAAATGGGCCCCTACCTTCAGCCTCTTTGGGCACTTGGGGAAACTGAGGCACAGGAAGAGGCAAAGAGCTACCCAGAGTCACACAGCATTTCAGGCCAGAGCTCCTGACCCAGGCTCCTGACCCACCTCTCTCCCCGGCTACCTCCTCAAGCCAGGGTCATCTTGGGCTTGTGCCAGGATCTATTGCACCCCCTACCTGCTCTCAGAATCTATCTTCAGGACACAGAGACCACAGAGCTTAGTAGAAAGCTTCTAGTGACATCACTGAGCATCTCTCCAAGCTTAGGAAACTCCTCATTCCCTCCTAGGAATTGCCCCCCCCCCCAGCAGTTATGCACGGGGAGTTCACCTTGAAGGTGAGAATACATCTAAGTCCCTGAGGAGGCAAGGATTTCCACTGGAAATGCTGACACTTGGGGACCCCCAGCTGTGACCTCACCCCCTGGAGGAGATGACAACAAACCTGTGCCTGGGGAGTGGCTCATAATGGCTCTCCAGCAGCCACCAAGTCAACAATAACATCCTATTATTTAACTGAACCAGAGAGAGGGCAGAACCTGCCAGGCAGGTAGAGACTGGAGACCAAGCTGTTTCTCCTCTGTGGGCAGGCTGGCTCACCTCTGACCTTGGGGGTCAGGACCTTCCTGGGCTTCTCCATCTCCTCCAACCATTGCTGGACCAGGAGAGGGGTCCATTAATGTACACCTTACACAAGTATGCCAACCTCCTGCCCTCACCTGCAACCTGCTCCCCCTGCCCTTGCTTGGAGGGAGGGCAGGCCCACACATGCATATCCTTGACTGAACCGTGTCAGTGATGAACTGGGGGACAACCCCCAGAGCTCTTCCTGCTCCGGCAAGCTCTGAGGGTCAAAAACAGGTGCAGAACTCAAGGACACCCAGCAGGTCCATGCTGGCACATCCTTCCTCTGGCCCAAGCTACTCGGCATAAGGCCTTCATCGAGCTGCAGAGGAAGCAACTTCCCCAAGAACCAGCTGGGACTCTCCCAGAGCCCTGCTCTAATCTTTCCCTAGGGCCTGGGGGTCTAAACAGCAGAACACAAAGAACTTTCCATTCCTATTCCAGTCCCTACACCTGTCCTGATTCAAAACAAAAATCTCAATCTATGCCGTGTGGGGAAATGGCTCTGGGACCACAATGATCCCTGACCTAGTCGTTCCTGGAGGCTGCCACACCATGCACTGGTAGACAGGGCTTTTGACTTACAGCAAGCCTGCGAGGGGCCCCTCTCACTTCACTCTTGGTTTGCCCTACCCAAACTCAGTCTGCCCGACTGCCATGTGTCACCCCACAGGAGACAGGAGGCAGCTGTCAGCCGGGCACACTGTCACCAGCTGGTGGCCCTGGTGGGCAGGTGAATGGCAGGGCCTGCCTGGCCAGTGGGGCACCTGGCACTGGTGAAGGAGACCACAGACTGTCCTTGGACAAGATTGGTAAGTGGCTGGTGGACCCCAGCCAGTGGGGGTCAACAGTGCACTACCAAGCAGAAGACAGGGCCAGAGCAGCCACAACAGTGATGTGCAAGTGGGGAAAGGGGGCAGAGAGCTAGGCTGGGAGCTTTGAAAAGTGGGTAAGAGGTCTGAAAGCAGCTTTAAATAGCCTCAGGGTGGGGACTAAGTGCCTGGGATGGGGAGCTATGCATTAAGTGCTAAGAAGTGGGTGTGCATTAAGTATGTGCAGGGGGCACTAAGGGAAGGCATTGCAGGGAGGCAAGTAGAGCCAAATACAGGGGGCTTAATGCAGGGGGCAGTTCCAGAACTCTCAGACACGGCCATTTGTCCCCTCCAGAGTGATCATATGCTGTGGTGGCCTTGACAGCCAAGGGGACTGAAACAGGTAAAGATGCTGGAGGGCAGAGGAATCCTGGACCAGAGCTGGTACAACTGAGAAGTGTGCGGGTTTCCACCATAAGTAGGCTGTCAGAGTGCTGGCTAAACAGCTCCACTCCCACCAGGAGCATCTCTGACCGGAATGCAGAGCTGGAGACCCAAGAATATCATTTATGATTGGAGAACCACCTAAATCCTTCTCTTCTTCCTACCCCCAAACCAGGACTGGTCCTGCACTGGACCGGAGCCCCTACCTGCACAGTGAGCGCCCGTGCTGCCCAGTGACCTTGGGCGAGTCACATTCCCTCAGCTGCTGCGGCAGTCCAGGCCACTCGTTTTTTGTGTGTGGGTTTTTTTCCCCCTCTGCTAAGAATACCTGCCCCAGATAATGTTCAGACTCTAGCAATCTTTGCAAAGTGCCAAAGGCATCAAAGGGCTCCCAGTGGGGACAGACCCAACCAGTACCCCCAGCCCCCACTGTGAGTCCCCCACCACCACCGCAGGGGGGCCGCAAAGACGGCAAATTTGGGGATAGCTAGTCGGCCCTGGGGGCGGGGAGGCATTTGTGTGCAATGCAGGGGAGGGGAGCTCAGTCCCTAGCGGCAGAAAGCCTCAAACCCCCGCCTAGCCAGCTTTCTGTCCCATTGTACAGGGGTCCGAACTGAGGTGCCTCTGGGGGAGACTCTGGTCCCCCAGTTTCTCATATCCATCACGGCCTAAAGTCTGCACCCCCGCCGCAGATCCGCCGCCTGGGGGTCCCAACGGCCTCGCCCCACCCAATGGGCACTGCCCCCCAGCTAGCGCCGGTGACAACTGCCACGTGCAGGCAAGGGGGGAGCTCCCGGTCCCGGCATTGCGGAGACAGCGCCCAGGTGCCCCAAGCCCCCGCACCACACCTAGCCCCGGATCACCGCAGGGTGCCCACCCCCTTGCCCGGCCCGTGCTCCGGGCCGGGGCGGGGGCGGGAGCAGGCGGCGGGGTCTTTGTTCCCGCAGCCGGAGCGCAGCGGCGGCGGCAACGGGTCCGCGCCCCCTTCACCAGCCCAGCTGGAGCCCCGCGCGCCAGCAAAGCCCGCAGCTCCCGAGGAGGGGGCCAGGGTGGAGAGCCCGGCAGGGGAAAGGGTCCTGCGGAGGAGACCCCGCGCCAGAGGACCGAAAGCGGCTCGGGGCCGAGAGAGGGCCCGCGCCCTCCCCCCGCGCCCGTGCGCTGCGGCTCCGGGCTGCCTACCGACTTGGAGAGACTTAGCCGGGGCTCCGGCCCCAGCCGCTCGCACGCTGCGGCGTTGCAGCCGGCTCCGGCGTGACAGCACACACACTCACACACACTCACCCAGAGCCACACGCTCCCCGCGGGGACAGCCCGGGACCCGCAGAGCCGCGCTCACGCACTCCCTCCGGTGCCGCACACTCCGCACCCGCCCCGCGCAGCGTCCGATCCCGCGCCCCGCCGGCCGCGCGGCGCCGCCTACCTTTCCAGACGGCGGAGATGCGGGGTCCGCTCCTCGGGTGGCCCTGGGCGGAGGCGGCGGCCGCGCCGAGCAGCAGCAGCAGCCGCAGCGAGAGCCCGGACCGAGACGGCGGGCTGAGGACGCGGGTGCGCGGTGCGCTGGGGGCGGCACGTCCGGGAGGAGGAGGCGTCATCCCGCAGCCCCGGAGCGACAGCGGCAAGCAGCCGAGACTGAGCCAGCGCCCGGCCGCAGGCTGAACCAAGCGCCAGGAGGCGGAGTCAATCGGCTGACCCCACCCCGCCCCTCCCCCTCCCCTCAGCTTTTTCTCCGCTCCCCTGCTACCCCAAGCGCGAACCATGCGGGCCGCCCCGGGAACCTTCGCCACCCGGTCAGGGGCAACTCCGCGGGGAGAACCCGGCGGGGAACAAGGCAGACTTGTGGTCTTCTGTCATCAGCGGCAGGCCCCATCCCCTCTCTGGGCCTCAGTTCCACTCACCCCACCCCATAAAAGGAAGAAGTCGTGGAGGACCTCTGAGTGAACAGGATAGGCTAACACCAGACACCTTCGAGATGGCCAGCGGAGTGGTTTGTAGCCTGGGAGCCGTTCTCAGAGGATGGGTTTGCCCGAGCCTATCAGCAGGAGCAAGATGCTTTCCCCTGGTTGGGGGGGGGGGGGTGTCAATGATGTGTGAGGAGCACGCAGCGCCCCATTA
Source organism: Graphiurus murinus (assembly GCA_004027655.1). Classification (NCBI taxonomy): domain Eukaryota; kingdom Metazoa; phylum Chordata; class Mammalia; order Rodentia; family Gliridae; genus Graphiurus; species Graphiurus murinus. The sequence continues at coordinate 64,224 of PVLC010003722.1, forward strand.
TTGCCCTGCCTGTGAGAACACTGGGGAATTTTTCATCTTGGCCTGGCTCCCTCCCCTCCCTCTCCTTTCTCCTCCCTTCCCCAGCCAGCAGCCTTCTGGGCTGCCTCCCCCCAGCCAGCTGGTGCACGCTCAGAAAATCCAAACTCATTTCCATGTGAGCGGAGGGGGATATAATTAGGAAGGCCCCTTCCCCAAGTAGAAGAGAAGGGAGTGTCCTGCATGCCCAAGACTCCTGTCAGGGAATCAGGGTCAGGCTGGCTAGAGAGAATTTCTGCCAGCAAGGTGCCTAGGGCTCAGCTACTGCAGGCACCTTGATAACCCAAAAGTGACTCCTTGGAGGCTCCAGGCCCAGTCCCTCTGCAGTCACCTGAGCAACTTGGGCAGCTCTGCCATTAACTCATCCTCTCAGAGCCACCTGCATACCCTTTGTAAAAGGGTCTCCTTTCCCCCAGGCCAGAGAGGGCTGGGACCCACAACCTTTGCTTGTGCCCCAGGGAACTATGAATGGGAGGTCCACCCAGCTCAGGAGTCCTTATGTAGTGCACACTGGAGATCTAGCTGAAGACAGGGTGAGGAGGAGGCAGCAGAGGTGAATGAAGCTTCGACCTTCAGAACTCACAGACTTAGACTTAATTCACACACTGCAGACATCGGCAAAGACACTGGGCAGGATGCCCTGGCCCCAGTCCCAGCCCTCTGCTCTGCTCCATGGCCAGGGAAGTCTTGCTCCCAGGAAGTTTTAGCTTTGCCATTCCACATTTTTGCTTCTAGTTGTCCCCTCCTCCTTCCCTAAGAGCCCCCAAGGTCCCCCTAGCAAGCCAAGAAGGTAGAATCAAGATGCCTCCAGAGAGAGTGCAGGGCTAGGTTCCTGGCCCCCTTGGCTGGAGCCACAAGCTTCACGATGTCCATGGTCACACTGTCCCAGAGAGACAGCGGCTGTGGGAAGACTTAAGAGCTCCATCCCAGGCTTGCACCCAACCCAGTGGCCCTGAAACCAGCAGTATGACTTGACCCAGGCTAGCCTCTGAGGCTGACACTTGGTGTCCAGCCAGGGCCACCTCTGCAGGATAGGATGGCCCCCAGTGTCATCTCTGTGAGAGGTTAAGATAAGTTAAGAAAGCACCCAACCCTGCCTTTAAGAACTAGGAATCCAAATGGGTTCAAAATAAAAACATTACCCATGTGCACAGCAACTTGTGAAACACAACCCACTGCCACCTACATCATTTCTGCCAGTCCTACGCTACATTCTTTCTCTTACTGAGAGAGAAAACATTAGCTCTATTTTAGAGAAGAAACCAAGGCAAAGGGGGGACAGGTACCTTCTTGGGATCAACTGGCCCTGATGATTAAATGGCCTAAAATGGTCCTAAATGATGGAATCAAGGAACTCCGGTTTTGGTACTTCAATAACAATTGCTAACATTGCCATTACCAAGTGCTGTGTGCATTTCATAGCCTCACTGTAACTCAGTCTTCACCATTCTAGGAGATAGGTGCGATTATTCACCTCCCTTTACAAATGAGGAAATTAAGGCATAGAAAGGAGATGTGATGTGCCCAGAATCACTCAGCTGGCTAGAGGCAGGGCTGGGATTGACACCCCGGTAGTCTCTCTAAGGCCCACACCCTTTACTTCCCTCAGTGTGATGTACCCTTGCACTGCTGCCTCCTGTCTGTGCCTGGAATCTGGGTCCAAATTATCTTCAGAAGGACCCAGACAGGGCCCAGATCACCAGGTGCTGGGTAAAGGGGCAGGCCGGGGCCAGGCTCAGCCTTTCAAGCAACAGGGCAGCAGATGGAAACTGGGGTAAATGCCAAAGAATTTTTTTTTTTTCAGGCAAGGGGTTAGGGTGAGAGGGAATAGTATGAAGACCATCTTCTCAAGCCAGCCAACCTGGGGACAAAGGGCCAGGGCAGATGGCAATCCACTCCTGGTTGGCCACAGATAACCAGGGGAGGTAGGAACTGGGTTCATGACTTGAGGCAACAGACAACTAGACAATGATACAATGGAAGGGCACAGGTACTAGCACCAGGCTTGGGGGTACATACTTTCCTGCCTCAGGCAGCACAGAGAAGTCAAATCAGAATGACACAAGTGATGACAAGGGCCTGCCTGCTTCTTGGAGGCCAAGGCTGGCTCCTGGGCCTGAACCCAGGAAAGCACAGAGCCCCCTCTTGTAGCCAGTGATGGGAGATGGGGCAGCAGAGGAAACAACGGATGTGGATACTGACAGGTCTAAAAAGGAGGCACATTGCTGTCCTTCCCCTCCCATGCCCATGAGGGGAAGAGGAGACTGGAAGAAAGAAATGGTGCAGATTTTATCTATGAGAAAAACACCTTGAAGAGGTCACGTCTTGAGCCCCGTGGGTAGCAGAGGTACAGCCAAATCCTGGAAGGGCCCTTGGCGAATCAAGGAAATGGACACATGCAGACCTGAGCGTCACAGCCACAAAGCAGCAGAGGCCCTGGGAGATCTTCCTTAATGTTCCAACCAGAGCCTTTCGTCTTTCAGGACCAAACTTGGCTCATTCCTCCACTCCCCAATTGTCCTCTGACCTCTCCTCAGCCCCGATTACATAGCTACACACAGCCTTTGCAGGAGCGACCCCCCCAAACAAGAGGCCTGTGGGAAATAGAATTCAATGAGGAGATAATGTGTGTGCACACGTGGTCGCCCATGAACTCACCTTCTCTCATGGATACAATGATCTGAGAATCCCAATTCTTGGGACTACTAGTAGCTCTCAGAGGACACTCAGCATTCAATAGCCCTTTATGCTGGCCCCCACCCCTGCTGTAAGGCCTCAGATCTTAGAGAGTACCTGCTACTAACAATAGCAACAATTACTGTTGTCCCCCACCATGACCCGCAGGGGCAAAGGAGACTGGACAGGTCATGAGAATGAATGAAGTGTGCAGGTGGGGGCCTTTGGAACACTGTTTTCAGGGCAGTTCCAAGCCACATGGACCAAGAAGTACACTCAGCAGCAATAGGTGATATGGTTTTTCAAGAGAAGCTGAAAATTGAGTCTTTGTTGAGACTCCCAGTTTTACAATATTGCCAAATAAGCCAAAAGTTAAAAAGGATACATATGGTCAAATGAAAACAGGTTGCGGGCACATTTTGGACCTCCAACATACTATGTGCTCGCCAGGGCAGACCTATGACTGTCTCACAGGCCTGGGCACAGCTGCCTTAGTTATCATTGTCCCTGGCCCAGCTCTTGCACAATTACATCCCAGTTTAGGGTGGACCATGCAAGAAATGTAGAGAAACTCTCTTCAAGCTACAGGCCCTGGGGCCACACCTCACACTCCTGAGTGCTCTGTCCACTTCCACACTTCTGCCAGGATGCTCCCCTCAAGTAACTGCTCCCGGCTCCTAAGCCAGCTCAGAGTCTACCACCTCCCAGTCATTTACATGGCCCACCACAAATGGAGGACTTCTCAGAATTTCCACAAACCTGCTTAGCCCCAGTGGTCAACCCTTCCCAGTAACATCCCATTCCTTCATCTCTGTTCTCTGTCCTAGGCATTTTTATTTGAGTGGCCCTACCCTAAATTCCGGAGATCTGAGCTGACCAGCCAAGTTAAATGAGAGATTTAAAAAAAAAAAAAAGTAAAATTCCAGAGGAATATTCAGTGAGGACAGGGGGTTGGCAGAGAAGAGATGGACTCTTTCTCCTTCCATTAGGGCATGCAGCTCACCTAAAACATGACAGGTTGGGGGCAGTCCAGCATTCCTGGCCAAAACTCCAGCTAACACGGATGGCACTGGGCTTGTGGTGAGAGCGCCACCTGGTGTCCACTCTGGAACAGCCAAGTTTTATAGACTAATTTCCAAACCTTCCTAGAGACAAACTCCTTCTCTACCCCGTTCCCACACCCCAACTTCATCTCTGAGCCTCCATTCTGTGTCCAAGGCCTGGGGCAGAGTAGAATCACATGAAAGTCATGTGGAACCCATCGAAGACTAACAAAATCGCCTGACTAGATGGGACTGGGAGGCCACAGGTTAAGTCCCAGCTTGGCCACTGACTAGAGTTAAGCAATACTCTGCCCCAGGCCAGGCCTCAGTTCATTTACAAAACGAGAAAGAGGAACTAAAGCAGCAGTTCTGGTCTACCTCCTCTCTAGATAAGCGACAATCCTACCTCCTGCATTTCTTCCTCTTTTGTATATTGAGTTGAATATGCTTTCAAAATAATTTCCACTGGATAGAAGGTGTACCAAGACCCACCCAGCTCTGATGTAATCCTTGGACCTGCTAGAGCCACTTCAGTGAGGAGCTATACATGCACTCACCAACCAAGAGTTCACTTTCGCCAGGCATGGTGGCACATGCTTGTAATCCCAGTACTTGGGAGGCTGAGACAGGAGGATCGTAGGTTCACAGCCAGCCTTGGCTACTTAGTGAGGTCCTCCGCAACTTAGTGAGACCTTGTTTCAAACTTAAGATAAAAAAAAAATCAGGCTAGGGGTATAGCTCTGAGGCAGAATGCCCCTGGGTTCAATCCCCAGTCTCTTTTTCTCTCTCTCTCTCTCTCACACACACACACACACACACACACACACTAGAGTTCACTTTCTCTCATGAATGCAGTGATTCAAGAATCTTAATTCTTGGGATTGGAAGTAATTCTCAGAAGGGATTCAGTCCAAACTGGGAGCTCCTCCCCACAGCCCTTCTGACAGTCATGCAACTTTGGACTACCTGCCTCCAGGGCCAGTGTGCTCCCTTACTAAGCAGCCCTGCCCGTCTTGTTTAGCTCTGATACAAAGCTTTCTTCCTGGATGGAATAATACCAAACTGTGGTCCTAAATCTGCCCTGTAAGGCCACACAAACCATGTCTAATCCCTCTTTCTGGAATATAACGCTCTAGGGATTTAGAAGTCATATCCTTTTAAATCTGTTCTTTCTCAGGGTAAATAATCCCAGTTCCAAATAAGTCTCTCCTGAGGCGTTCCTTGGAGTTTCTCTAATCCTGGCTGATTCCTGGGATGTGGTCAGCTTGTCATTTAACAAACTTCTACTAAGTCCTCCCAGGTGCTGAGCAGACCAGTTTATATCCTTCCCTTTCAAAGTTCAAGTGTCAGATCGCAACAGTTAGGATAGAGGCTGAACTGTAAAGGGCTGAAAAGTCTGACTTCCTTGCTCTTGATTCTAGCACCTCCAAAGGCACTGCTTTGTTGGGCTGGGCACCAGGCTGCTAAATCCTGCTGGTCTTAGCCCAGGGTCATCCTTGGGTCAATTCCCATTCAACAGTGGCTTTCTGGGGTGTTGGGATGAGGATTCAAAGTGCAAATCTAGACCCAGAAGAAGAAGAAATGAGACCCCATCTTGCATAAGATCAATTAGTTTTCTGGACTTTCCCTGCCCCTGTCTTTCTTGAGAGAACTGCCTCATTGCCCAGATCCTGACTCCACTCCATCTAGACTGTTTCCCAGCCCAGCTTTGAGTGCTTGGTGTCTTTAATGTACACAGTCAATATCCACTTCCATAAATTGAGCAAAAATGTCAAACAGGACACAAAAGAGGCTCCAAGAAGTTAGGTCATCTGTGGAAAAGTGGCCTAAAGGTTGGTAAGTCTGACTTAGATGCCTAATTCCCCTCCAAGATCTGAGCTGCTACTTCCAGGATGAGTGGGTAGCAGACCCTTCAGCCCCTCTGAGGGTTTTCCAAGCCTGCCAGGCAGGCACAGGCCCCAGGTGGGTGCATTGATGGAATCATGGCTGATACACTCTCTCCCCAGCCCTGGAAAGGCCAGTTTCCCAGCATAGTCACGTCTCCTAGCAAGAAGCACTCATCTGCACAGACGGATAATAACCTCTCCTTTTCAGGGTTGTTATGAGGATCAACTGAGATGGCACATGTGAGTGCCCATCTCAATGTTGGCACAGAGGGTGCTTGATAAATGAGGACTATTGTACTGCATTGCTGTTAGCTAGTTTTGCCAAGGTAGAGGAGGCCAGTGCCTGGGACACTGCAAAAGACATGTCAAGCATAACGCTGAATTATCATCAGCAATGGCAGAGCCTATGGGAGCAAGACAGGGCCAGGCCTGGGGAAACCAGAGCACAGCTGGACTGACCTGAACCCAGCCCAGGGCCAGAGGGGGCTCAACCTCCTGGGGAATCTGGGGAAACAGAGGGAAGCCTGAATAACCCCCACTCCAACATCCTCACTAAACCTTCACTGCCAAGGCCTGTGGCAGAGGAAACAAGAAGCCACCTCAGGGTAGGGCTCCGAGAGCTTACTTGGTTTAGGGCCCAGGCCAGATGGGGCTGAGGCGAGGAGCAGAACCCAGGCCCATGTGCCCAGCAAACTGTGCCAGCCCAGCCCATGTCAGCCCAGCCAAATTTGAGTTATATCAGGAGAAGGGATCTGTTCAGAAAACTCACCCATCTCTGCATATTTGCATATTCTATTTTGGGGTCTCTCTTCCTTTTTTTTCCCCTTAGCTTCCTAGAAAAGTTCTCGTGATCAATTCCAACTTCACCTCTGCTGAACTGCAAATGCTCACTCAATCCTGTCTCCTCTCCAGCTACCCTCTCCCTCGCCAGCAAGGTCCTCCAGATTTCTCTGCCCCCTGCCTCCACTGTCTTCTACGTATTTAGTCCTCAACCCCTGCGATCTGGCTCTGGTTCCTCTGTGACATTTCCCCAAGGTCATCACGGCAAGTTGGTAAGTCCAAAGTCAGCCCTTCTAAAGTTACTGTGGCACCTAGCCCCGCTGACCATGTCCTCTTTGTCCAGTTCCTTCCACTCCCTCCGCTCTAGTGACTCCTACTCTCCCCTTCCCAGAAGCCACAGATTCCCCCTCACCCCCCTCTCTGCCCCAGGTCTCTTATCTACCAATCACCACTTCCTAACTTCTTAGTAGGTATTCTTTTCCCTCTCCCTCTCCCTGAAAAGTTGAATTATCTTCTCACATGATGCAGGCCCAGTCTTGAACTTAAGACTCCCTGATCTCTACTGAAGCTCAGACACACCCAGCAGTCTATAGGACATCCCGACCTGGCTGTCCCAGGGTGCCTCAAGCTGTGTCCAAAACTGGTCTTGCATTCCAAATCATAACTCATTTCTCATTCTTGCTGCTGCTCCATCTACCCACTCACATCCTGCCTCCCTTTCTCACCCCCAGATCTAGTCTATCCTTCACACTTCACATCCCTCCCCTCCGCCTAGCTCCCCTGCTGAAGCTTAAGTTGAGGCCTCCGCCGTGTCCCATCTGGAGACAGCAAACCTCCTAGCTGGTCGCCCACCCCCAGGCTCACTTCCCACAAATCCACCCTCCACCCAGCTGTCGGGCTATCTCAGATTTGTGTCTGATCCTCCAGTGCCCTGCCTAAAGCCATTCCAGGGGTGCTCTTAGCCCTCCCGATAAAGCCAGAGCTCCTCAGCCTGACCTGAGTCCTCACCACCTATTCCTCCCCACTTCCAATAACAGGCAGCTGTGAGAGCACTAGCCTTGAAGTCAGACCGACCACAGTATCTAGTTGTCTACTTCCTAATCATGAGCTCATGGACAGATGCTCTCCCCCTTTGAATCTTGGTGTTCCCATCTGCTCAAGGAAGATGGTAACAGTATGCTCACCTTTCCCAAAGACTATCAATTCTAACCCCTAAAGCCTCTTTCCCTGGCCCTCTACATTTCCATCCTGCCAGGCCAGCCCTCCATCAGTTCCAAGTGGGTCGTTTCCTCAACTTCCTCGCTGACTTCTCCCTACAGCCTGCCTTCCTACCCCACTCCATTAACCATCAGTAGTGAGTGACCTTTCTAAAGTTCAAACCTGAGTCTCTCCCCTGATTAAAATTCTGACTCCCTATTGTCCTCAAAAGAAGCCCAAGTTCCTTACATGGTCTCTGCCTTGCGCTCTACCCCAATAGAAAAGGCTACAGGGGCCACATTCTCTTCCCAGTCCCAGCCGGCTCAGCACAAGTACCTCCCTGACTTTCAGATCTCAGCTTGGATGTCACTTACTCCAAAATGGCTTCTCTTACTCACCCCTAACCTAAGTGAGCTCCCTCTTCAGGAGCCCTCATAGCCCCTGGATTTGCCTGGTCCAGTTTTTATCAGGTTTTAGTGTAAATCAGGCTTTAGTTGTCTTACCAACGTCACAGCTCTATGAGCAAGGACGGCCACCACCACGTTTACCTGGTGCAGAGGCTCAATCGAGTGTTGTTGAAAGGGTGAAAGGAACAATCGTGAGAAGAATCCTTGGCTCATGGAAAGCCCCAGGCTCAGGGAGCCCACTTATCAGACCCAACACACTATTCAAAACATGGCCACAGGAAGCAAAGCCAACTTGCCAAGCCCCTAGAGGAAAGACTGACAAAGAAGGGAAAGGGAAACCGTGGGTTCGGCTCAATTCTGGGAAGCTGTATGACTGGTATTGGGGTCACTTCCAGTGATGGGCATGCTTACCCAGTAATCCACATAGTGGGATGAGAGAGCTCAGGAGCCCCAGCACCTTTGAAGGACAGCGGGGTCAGGGTGAGAGCGGTTGCAGAATGGAAACCAGCTCTAGGCAGGCTGTATCATGGGGACTGGAAAGGCTGTGTCAGCCCCCCTGACCACCATAGGCCCATGAGAATGGAACTGGCTTTTGTTTCCACCACAATCAAACAAGAGACACTGGGTTCAAAGACAGAGCTTCCTGGTCTTTGCTCCCAACCACAAGGCAATTGGGCTCTGGGCAGATCATCGAAGCACCAAGAGGCTGGGAGAATTGAGTCTTGTGCCAACGCAAACACCTTTTGACATTAATCCTAGGATTGTGAGGGAAGTGTGGAGAGACTTTCCCAATTTTCTGGTGGAGACAAAGGCATATATGGAATAGTGGATTCTTCTGAGTGCTTCCCTTTCAGAATAGCTCCAATAAACTGGAGGTCATCCCAGAGAAAACAGGATGTACTGGGGACCAAAACCAGGAGGGCAGGTCATGGGGGCAAGTGAATCACCACCACTCTAAGTAACTAAAGTTCTGAGAGCTGGGTTGGTTCTGTATGTCTCCTGAGGACAAAAAGGGGATTCAAGGGTAAATTCTTTTTTTTTTTTTTTTTTTTTGCGGTACTGGGGATTGAACTCAGGGGCATTCTACCTCCAAGCTACACCCCCAGTCCTATTTTTTACTCTTTACTTTGAAACAGGGTCTCACTAAGTTGCGGAGTGCCTCACTAGGTAGCTGAGGCTGGCCGAGAACCCGGATCCTCCTGTATCAGCCTCCCGAATGCTGGGATTACAGGCGTGCGCCACCACGCCCGGCTTCAAGGGTAAATTCTCTAACAGTTAAAGGGGATACCAGGGGTAATTCTCTGGAGAACAGTTAATAGGTAGTAGTTATCCTTTTGTCCGAGAGGAGATAAGCAGAGGTGGAAGGGCAGGGAATGGTGTGGACAGAACATCTGCTGAGGCCTGGGACAGGACCTCTGAGCTCCTCTTCACTCAAGTTGGTTCCCAAATGAATCCAAACAACATCAAGGGCAAAGGAGTTTTTCTTAAAGTATTCAAAGCACATGAAACGCACTTTCTCAACTTGGAGCACTGTGCCAAGGGGAACGAGAGCACAGGCAGATGGAGCAGCAGCTGGGGGGTTGGTGCCCTCTCTTCAATATTAAAGCTGAGCCGTGCTCATGTTGGTGTTGCTTAGTATTGTTATTTAACTGCTCTTGTACTTATGCCTTTAGGACAGAGGAGAAGGCCCTGCCTCTTGGCTCAGCTCTGAGATCTGGATTCTGGCATCATTACAAAATAGATGTCAAAGGTTGCTTAATAAGGGAAGGCCAGGCCAGAGACAAGGAGTCTTTTAGAAGGCTTTGGGAGAAGGAGTAATGGGGAGGACAAGCTCCTCCTTATCTGCCCCCTCTGAAAGTCTACCTGGCCAATCCCTAGACGACGGACAGCCCAGAAACATGAGCTTCTCCTGGCCATAGCTGTAACACAGCAGCCACCCTGAAGAATAGGCAGCAGCCCTGCTCCAGCCTTGGATACAACCTAAGGCTGCATCCCCAAAACACCAAAAAGTCTAGGGGCTACTACGGGAAACTCGTCCCAAAGGTGAACATGGGTAGCACAAAGCATCCCCACATGGGTCTAAAATCCTCCATCCAGGACCCAGACCCAGGGGCCAACCCTGATCCCTGATGTCACAGCACCAAAACTGCACACCATGCTTGCCCCGTGGCTCCACCAGCTCAGATCAGGCAGAAAGGTCAAGCACAGACAAAGCAGGAGAGTTAACCATCAGGTGTATTGGGGAGGAGAGATGGAGGCACAGGTGCCTCCCGTCAGCAGCAGTCTCTGCAACTTGCTGGGGGCTGAGGAGGAGCGGGGAGTTCACGGGGCTCCTCCAGCAAAGATGAGCTCCAGGGCTGCTTGGATGTCTCCCCCAGTAGCCTGCAGGGCCCGCAGGCTCAGCTCGTCGTCCTGGATACCCATGTCACGCAGCTGTTGCAGCTGGGGCTGCCACTGGCTCTGTGGATAGACAGGGTGAGCAGAAGCTGTTAGCTGGGATCCTAAAGAAGTTTCACCTAGGTCTACGCTTTCAGGGAAAAGAAAAGAAAATGGGAGTCCTACACAAAGTCACTGATGTCAAGTTCCATGAAACCGGGGCTTCAGGAAGACTAAATGCTGGAGGGTTAAGAGAACAAATTTAAAGTTTTACAGCAAAAAGGGATCAAAAGAGAAAAAAAGTTATTTAATATTCAAATTCTAAAAGATTACTCTTTCTTCAGCTATCTGTACATACACAGATAAATGAGAGAGATTTTAGAACTAGTTTGTCTCTAACATGATACATGGTGAAGTCTTACTCTTACCTATTCCTCACATACCCCAGGTGACCTGTTTCATTTCCTTGGAGGGAATGTGAGCATATGTTCCTATATTTACACCCGTTTCTCAAACACCTGTTCCACATCCACCCAGCCCTCTTTTTGTCTTTGTTTTGGTACTGGAGACTAAACCCAGAAGTACTCTATCTCTAAGCTACACACCCAGTCCTCTTTATTTTTTATTTTGAAACAGGGTCTCACTAAGTTGCTGAGGCTGGCTTTGAACCTAAGATCCTCCTGTCTTGGCCTCCCAAGTACTGGGATTACAGGCATATGCCACCACACTCTTTCTTTCTTTCTCACTCATTCATATTATCTATCCTGGCAATCCCATGCTGGTACATAAAAAACATTTTAATAATCATGTAATATTCCACCCCATCTATGTCCTTAAACATACCCAAACTGGGCTATTTCCAAACATTCAGCATTACAAATGTCACAGTGACTGACTCTGTACAACTGTCATTTCCTACATACACCTACAACTCCAGGATAAATTCTGAGAAATGGGATTGCTGGGAATTACATTTAAATGCCACCTGTACTTCCTTTTCAGTGAATAGTCTGTTCATATCCTTTGCCCATTTTTCTAGGGAGTTATTGGTCTTAAATTTCTAGAAACTCCATATATTAGCAAGATTTTGCCTTTGTATGACGTGTATTTTTTTCTTTGTTAGCCTTTAGACTTTGTTGTTGTTGTTTGAGTTTGGTTTTCCAGGCAAAAATTTTCACTTTATATAAAAACTCAAAATTCATTAACTCTTTTATTTAATGGTTCCTGGATTCTGAGTTTCATCACAAAAGGTCTTCTCCACGAATTTAAAGAAACTCACCCACATTTTATACCAGTACTTTCATATGTTCATTAGTATCCTTATCTCATGACAGGAGGGAATTGTGACTTGGGAAAACACTGTGTTCAGCTGTGGGAAGGAGAAGGCAGTAGGGGAAGAAAGGCAAATGCAGAGGCAGGCAGGGGCGGGACTGTGGGGGTTTAGAAAAGCACACATCGTCTCAGATTCATTTGGGAGGCCAGGTAAAGCCCAGGAAAGCAGTGAGCCACAGAGCCAAGTGAACAAGCATCCAGCTGGGGAAGACAAAGTGTCCCCTTGTCTGTGTCTGTTCCCCTCACTGTCTATGAGGGCCACAGAGTAGTGAAAACCACACGGACTTGAAGCCTGTCTTTACCACTGCATGGCTTTGGGTCGCAGAGAAGTTCCAGAAACCACATGGGCTTACTGTGAGGAGTAAAGGAAGTAGATGTAAAACGAACAGCTCATGCATGGAAACAGGCTATAAAATGCTAATGCTTTAGGTCTCCCACTTAGCTGTCAGGGTGACCTCTCCCCTCCTTTAACTCTCCAAGTCTCCCTATTGACTGCTAGACCAAGTCTAATCTCCTTAGGTTGGCATTTAAGGCCCCTCACCCCCAGGCTTCTGCGCCCTCGCTCTGGCTCCATCTTAGAATCTCCTACACTCGGACACTGCATTCTAGCCATTCTAGCTGTGTCGCTTTCCTATGTAACTCATGCTTCCACACGTTTGTCTAAACAGGTAATTGCCTCCACCTGCAAACTATCCCTTCCCTACAACAAATACGCTTTCCCTGCTTGGCTAATCTCTAACCTTTTCATAGTCAGCATGAACACCACTTCCTCAGAAAAGTTTTCCTAACAGAAGCTCTCACCTCAAGCACCTGGGCTTCAAGGCCTTGCTGCTCCCCAGTTCTATACCGCCTGGTACCCCTGCAATGGTGGGAATGCGGCCTGGTTCACCTTGAGTCCCAGAATCTGTACCCAGGCCCAGGATACACATTCACAAAGTTCAATGCTGAATGAATGGATGAATGAATGAATGGTTGCTTGACTGAAACGGCCACCATCATCCCAAGTCAAGGGAGTCAGGCCATGGTTACTGGGGCAGGAACAGAAACCACAGGGACAAATGCTCTTGCTGGGAACACTCTTCACCTGTCACACTGCCACACGCCCACTGTTCCTAGAGTGAAGCATGGCTAAGTGGAAGGACCTCCACAGTGCAGAAAAAGGCTCGGCATCCGAAGCAACCCAGAGGCCCCCGGAAGCCAGGAAGTAGGGAAGACTGACCTGAAGGCTGGGCTGCCCAGAGGCCTGCAAGGCATGCTGGAGGGCTTGGCTGAAGAGATCGTTGGTAATAGGTGTCCCTGACTGGACGCCAGAGGACATTGGAGAGGTCCCTGATGAATGGCCCTAGAAACAAATAAGTAGTCAGTGCCATCCTCAGAGCTATCTCAATTTCACAACAGTATTTGCCGTTGTCACATTACCTCACAATGCTCCTGGGGTACCTACACTCCCAACAGGGGCCTGCTACACAAACATGCCTAAAAGCCATCTATGTGGGCAGGAAAGGTCCCATTCTCTTCCACTCCAAGGAAATAGACTCCAAGCCCCCGACCCAGTCTAGGACTCAGTACTGGTGGAAATGACCTTGGAAGCTGGAGTGGCTCATCACCAGGTGATGCCTAGCGCCTGTCAAGGATGAAGAAGGGCACATCACAGGAGGGGAGGTTCTGAATTAACCAAGCCTGTGCTAAAAACTGGACTTCTGAGCCCCAGAAGCAAGCGAGGGAGAGGTCACCCAAGCTGCAGTAAGAAATCCCCACCATGTCTCCAGGGTTCAGCACAAACCAGATCTAGCACCAGGGTCAGCAGAGGCAAATCTATTCTACCACTGGTGAGCTTCTCCCTTGAAGGCCTGACCTTGGTGTTCCCCAGCTGCTCCCCATACCTGTGTGCCGGGAGTCGGCGTGTGAGAGCTGCTTTCTGGAGTGCTGGCCAGGGCCAGGGCGGTGGCCAGCTCGCTCTGGGTGATGGGCCGGGGCCCAGCAGCTCCACTGTACCCCAGAGAGGCTGGGCGGGAGCTGGACGTGCTGCTGGACGGTGTGGATCGGGTGCTCTGAGAAGGAAGGCAACAGAATCAGGGGAGTGGAACTGTGAAAATCCCAAACGAACCCCACCCCACTCCAGAAACAGTTTCTGGGGGCACTCTAAGCTCCCAGGTCCTGAAAAGAATATATAAAATGAATAGTGTGATATAGACTTGGCCCACAAAGGGCCTACAACCACCTCCCAGCCTCTCGAGTGCCAGGTCCAGGGAGGGGCTTGTTTCCAGCACCATCTCCCCTAAACGGCAGGCAGCCAGGCCACTTACTGGGTGAAAGTCGTCTTCATCATCTGAGAGCCCTTCAAACAGGAAGCCACCTGGAAGAGAGTGAACAGATTTCAGGAGGAAGAACAGAAAAGCACAGGCGCAGCTCCAGATCTCAGCTCAAGTTACTCTCCAAATTCATATTTCATCTCTCCCCTTGGAAAATTACAGGACAGATGCACTTCCTGACTCAAACTGAGAGTTCCCAAGGAACGCCCTCTGCCAACACTATACATAGCTGCTGAGTAAAGCAAATCTTTAGGCTACTCCTGGCTCTTGAGGGGCCTCCATTTTGCTCTTTGGGGGCTCACCTGGCATATCCCGGTAGGAGCTGGAGGGCATGCTCCGGGAGGAGGAGTCAGCTCCTGGCATCGGGGTGCTGCCGGCTACCGAGTGCAGAACCAGGATGATGGCATTGACCAGCGCTGGGTGAGAAGGAACCAATCTAGAAGAGGGACAGGAAGAAACCAAGCAGACTAAGAAGGAAAGAGCACCCTCATCCATGACAGCTCTGGGTACCTCCCCAGAGTGACAGAGAACCGTCTATGCCTGCCCTTAAATTCCTCAGTCTTCAGCATCTTCTGCCAGGAAGCTTTGTCCTCTTGTTGATCGGCTCTCAGCAATGACAGCAAGGCCCTCACTTTCTGGGATCCAGCAGACCCTTCCCTTTGCCTCAGACAAGGCATGATGGGAAATGTACAGCGTGGTAGAACTGGCTGGCCCAGGGTCTTGTTCCAGACGCCATCCTTATTGCACTAGGCAACCTCTGACAGCTCCCTTCTCTTCCCTGGGTAGGGCTGTTTTCTTCACTTGCAAAATAAGGGGACATAGCCTCTACTGTCCCTTCCAGCTCTACCATTTTATAGACCAATCCATCTGTTTCTCCTTTCCCTGACTAAAATTTTCCAAAGACTTCCTGATAGCTACTGACCAATATCTAAGCCAGACCTGGGACACGAAGCCTTCTCCCTCAGAATTCTACTCCATCCTGACACTCTTCACAGTCCCTGCCTTGGAGCTTTGCCATTCCACAAGTGGCCTTTGCTCCTTCTCACCTCCTGGCACAATTAGAAGGCAGACCCAGTAAGAGAATGAGGATGGGCTCCAAGAGCAGAATCCAGGGTGACAATTAGGTTTCTGGCCTAACCACATGAGGAAAGATGACATGTCCTCTAATATGACTGCTGTACTCACGTATCTAGCATGTTGGGATCAGCGAAGACAGAGAAGAGGTCCTTGTCCTGGAGAACCCCTGAAAGAGAACAGGGCTCCCCTCAGAGAAAACCTGGCCAGATCCAGGAGGGAGAAGAGGAGGAAACAAAGCCCCAGGCAGCACAACCCAAGTACTCTCCATCTTGTTCCAATGGGGATGTTCCCCTGCGTTCTACCTCCCCACTGCACTTAAGTCACACCTTGAGTACCAACATACCAGTCTCTCATCCATCAAGGTATGCAGGAGTCTTCCCTGATTGCTATGATTTGGGCTCACTTGGCATCCTCACACCCTCACTTATGACTACTTAGGCCTTATCACTCAGGAGGACTGAGAGCTCTTAGGGGCCAGGTATGTGGTGAAACGCATCTTGATTACTCTCCCTCTTCCCGAAAGACCAGTGATTCTTCAAACGAATCAGAGTCACTTTAGGGCTGGTTTCTCCTTTCCCAACAATTTCTATTTCCTTAAATCCTTTCCTGAACTTACCCAGAGCAATGGGGTCACTGCTGAGTCCTGGGGTGGCTACAATGATCTGATCCAGAGATTCCTTATTGCTGAGCATCTTAAAGACCTGCAAGAGAAACAAAATTCCATAGCTCCATACATTCATCAAATGCCCACACTCTACCAAAAGACTTCCTCCAAGTGCTTGCACATATACCACCACAATGGAACAACAGCCCTGGAAAAAGATGAGCCTCTTTTTGCTCTGAGATCCTAGCTTACTGGAAGGGAAACAAAGAATTTAAAAAAAAAAAAAAGCAAAATCACAGTAAACCTCCTATCTGTGGTCCTTTCCCCACCAATAATTCTAATACTTACAAAATAAAAGCTCTCATTACATGCCCAATAAAAAAGGTTGCTCTAGGTCCCCAAAGTCCTTTTCAATCTCCATACAATTACTATTTCATATTCATGTATATTGGGAAGTTCACAGCTGTATTAATTTTGCCTGTCAACTCTCCTATAGAAAGACATCAACCCATTTCCCCAGTGAGGAAATCCATTTTTAAAGAATGGTAGGCAGGCAGCTCAGCCAAAGACAAAGAAAGAGACCCAGCAGAAACAGTATGCAGATCCTTTGGCTACCACCATATTCATTCCATGAGGCCAGTATGAGGAGGGGTTATAGCATTACCATTAGAGAGAATCAACCACAACCAATGCCTGACTGAGATAGGCTCTTTGGGGAAAGATAGGGCTCTACTGAGGCCCACAGACGTGGCAAAAGCTCCCAGAGGAACTCTTGGTTGCCAAGGCAACGGGCTTCCAGCTCCCACTCTCCACCACCAGTGCCAGCGTTCACACCCTCTCCTGCAGTCCTGGCTCAAACTCACCGCCTCCCTGTAGGAGGAGCTGCTGTGCAGGGCGGTGTGCAGCACCCGGAACTCCCTCTGGGCAGCCACTTTGTCCACGGGTTCTAGGGGAAAAGACACTCACAGTTACCCTACGGCCTAGGCCCTGTCATTGCAAGGACACGGCAACATCATTCAGCTTGTGCCCAGGTACAGCCTGGTCTGCACATTCCCTTCCCTCATTGTCCTCTAAGAAGGTGAGCAGCCATTCAGAAAGACCAACTTGCACCACAGATGTGAAAACTGCACTCCCTATCTTCAGTAGATAAACAAATTCAAGTGCCAGCAGAGGGGAATCTTACCACATGAAAGATAGTGCTTTGACCAAAAACTCATTGCAGGAATTTTAGGCTTTTTACATTTGGAAAGGAGGAAGGTATAATCAACTCAGCAGACTCTTATGCAAGGATTTAAAATAAGAATAAGTGTACTGCAAACCATCTTAACAATATAACACAATGTTGTCACAGTATGTTAAGAGAAATAGAAATAGAACAGAGTCCTATATGCCTTCTCTGATAAAACTATATAAAAAGTGTCAGTCTGCATATAGTCCAAGGCTGGAGGGGATGACAGGAAGAGCACTGGGGGTGACCGGTCCAGGGGTAATTGTTTTCTTTGGTATTTTCTTTCGGGTTTCTGTAGCATTATTTTGCATTTTAAAAAATACAAGGACCAAGAAAATACTACACTCCCAAGGCACTTAACAAACTTTCATCACATGCCCAATAGCAAGTATTTACCAGGCCCCAAACTCCTTCTTGATCTTTGGTCACTATGATTCATATAAATGGTCAAATTCAGCAATTGTTTCACTTGCACTTAGTTACCTCACCACCTAGGGCCTCGGACCATTTCAAAGATACTGGGTAACAAGAGGGAGTGGGAAGTTCCCCCAGGGTCACACTTTTTTTTTTTTGGTACTGGGGATTGAATTTAATCCAGAGGTATTTACCTCTCTAGCTACACTCCCAGCCCTTTTTATTTTTTTTATTTTGAAACAGAGTCTTGCCAAGTTGCTAAGGTCTCGCTAAATTGCTGAGGCTGGCCTCAAACCTGCAATCCTCCTGTCTCAGCCTCCCAAGTACTGGAATTATAAGCAAGCAACACAGTGCCCACCTTGAGTCACGATTTTTAAAATGTGGTGATCCTCACCAATGATTGCTACTTGTGCTTGTATACTTACAGACTGTACCACCTAACTTTAGGGGTACACTCCCAAGTCAAAGTGAACCACACTCCTGGATTCACTTGGCAGTCATGTCCTCACCATGAGGGCTCCTTTGAAAAATATTCATCCTAGCCAGATGTGGTGGTGCACGCCACCTTGGGAGGCTGAGACAAGAGGATTGCAGGTTTGAGGACAGCCTTAGCAATGTAGTGAGACTCAGCAACCTAGTGAGACTCTATTTCAAAATTAAAAATAGCTGGGCGTGGTGGCACACACTTGTAATCCCAGTACTTGGGAGGCGAGGCTGAAGACAGGAGGATCACAGGTTCGTGGCCAGCCTCAGCTACTCTGTGAGGCCCTCTGCAACTTAGTGAGACCTTGTTTCAAAATAAAAAAAATTTTTTTTTAAATAGGGCTGGGGGTGTAGCTCAGAGGTAGAATGCCCCTAGGTTCAATACCCAGTGGATGGATGGATGGGTGGGTGGAGGGAAGGAAGGAGATAAATTTATTTTAAGTAAATTACCTAACTTATTCATTCAACAAACATATATCAAGCATTTACCTTATGCCTGGCCTTGTGGACAAGTCACATTAATGCAAAAACTAAGAATCCCTGCCATCAAAGAACTCTTAGGGTAGAGAAATTAAACTAGATGAGCCAGGCGTGGTGGCGCACGCTTGTAATCCCAGCATTTGGGAGGCTGAGACTGGAGGATCCAGGTTCACGGCCAGCCTCAGCTGCTTAGTGAAGCCCTCCACAACTTAGTGAGACCCTGTTTCAAAATAAAGAATAAAAAATAGGGCTGGGGCTGTAGCTCGGAGGTAGAATGCCCCTGGGTTCCATCCCCAGTACAGCAAAACAAAAAAAAAGAAAGAAACTAGATCAAACACACAATTACAAACTACCACACTGAGGACCTCAGCAGAGATGTGGCTGGGCACTAGCCATCACTGAGAGGCAGGACAACCCAGAGCTGCCTCCCAAAGAAGATCCGAGAGGGGCACCTAAAGTAGAGCAGAGGTTTACTGGGAGGAGGTCTTCCAAGCCTAGTAAGAACACGTGCAAAGGCAGGGGAGATAAAGATGTGGTGCTCTGAAGGACAGCAAGTCCTATTTTTGTGGCTGCAGCTCTGAGGTGCACATCCCTACTCAAAGAGCAGGCTAAAATGAGATCCTGGAGGGATCTATAACCCACCATGGAGAACCACCAAAGGAATCCAGGTAAAAAGGGAGGAAGTGACCGTCTCTCTCTTACAGGCTCTAATCTAATGGGAGAATAAAAAATGTTTCCTTTTGGAAGTAGAGTACCAAAGGGGAAAATATCTAAAGTACTGTCACAAAACAATTTCTTTTCAGATTGAACAGTTTATTTTCACCTCTCATTAAAAGTCCATTTGTTTCAAAAATAAATCTCTAGGCAGGAGGTGGGAGGAAAAGGACTCTAAATATCCTTAGCCGGCAATCAGCTAAGAGTAACAGACCTCTCTGTACCATCTCTGAGCTAAGTGCACCCTTTGGGGATGGGGAGGCAGCCCACCCAGTGGAAATGCATGGGCTCTTGAACTAAGAAAACCTAGGTCCACTTCCCAGCTCTTCAAGCATTCCTAAGTAGGTGACCTTTCCAAACCTTTTCTTCATCTACAAAATGCTAATGCTGTCACTTACCCTACAAGGCCACTGTCATGATTAAGTGAGACTATCAAAGAGAAAGAGCCTGGCTCATGGAAGCCATAAATGTTCCTCTCCTCTTCCAGCACCCTACAACCATAGACACAATGAGACACAGAGGGACACAATGTATTTGAACAAGCAGGTTTACTGCTCAGTACACCAGGAGGAGCACTCCACAGGGAACTTCAGGGTCTCTCAAGATATTTACAAAGACATATAGCGCCAGGTGTGGGGGCACAAGGCTATAATCCCAGTACTTGGGAGGCTGAGACAGTATGATAGCAGGTTTGAGATCAGCCTCAGCATTTAGCAAGACCTTTTTAAAATAAAAAAGGCTAGGGTGTAGCTCAGAGATAGAATAGCCCTGGCTTAAATCCCCTGGAGCACGGAAATTAATTAACTAATTAATCAATTAATCATAGAATTTGAGCTTTGGCTGGGTCAATTTGAAGAAACTGAGATTTTACTTTGGATTGGATGCTGTCAGAAAGTAAGGGCTATTTATGATTAGGTTTCTTTTCTTTTCCTTTTTTTTTTTTGGTACTAGGGATTGAATCCAGGGGCATTCTCATTCTACCTCCAAGTCATACCTTTAGCCCTTTTTATTTTTTTATTTTGAAATAGGGTCTCTAAATTGCTACGGTTGGCCTTGAACATGTGATCTTCCTGTCTTAGCCTCCCAAGTACGGGGATTATGGGCATGTGCCACCACACCCAGGTATGATTAGGTTTCTTAACAACTTTATTTATATGTTGATTGAACCCAGGGGCATTCTACCTTCGAGCTATACCCCCAGCCTTATTTATTTATTGGAAACAGATTCTTGCTAGGTTGATGAGAGTCTCACTACTTGCTGAGGCTGTCCTCAAACCTGAGATCTTCCTGTCTCAGTTTCTCAAGTACTGGGATTATAGGCATGTGCTACCATGCCTGGCATTAATAATTCTTTTTGTGAAGGGAGGAAAACTAAGAGCAAAGTAAAAGCTGTAAATGGTATAGAAGTAACACCCACTCTTATTAGTCGTGAGAGAGAGATATGTGGTCACTTTTGTGATTTGGACAACGTACAGGCTTTGTTCTCTTCAGAAATGGTGGGGATCTTGTTTTCTTCTTGACCCATGATGGTATCAGAATGTCCTTGTCTGATGCTAGTGACCTGTACGATTGTGCATGTTCCATGAAAGGCAAGCCAGACCAACTGTCAGGAACTGCCCTCTTCTTTCTCACTTCCCATCAGGGTACAAAAGATGTTTTGTCCTTTATGTTTCGAATTGAGACAAGGGTAAATTTCAAGCTGATAACTAGTCCAAAAAAATCATGAACATTATAAATATACGTCAAACTGGCCAGGAGTGGCGGTGCGTGCCTATAATACCAGTACTTGGGAGGCTGGGACAGGAGGATAGCAGGTTAGAGGCCAGTGTATGGTAAGTTAGTGAGACATTGTTTCAAAATAAAAAAAATAAAAAAAACTTAAAAGGGCTCAGGGTGTAGCTTGGAGGTAGAATGCTCCTAGATTCAATCCCACTCCCTCCCGCCCCCCCCCCACACACAGTCAAACTGCCAGTTTAACAAAACTAATCTTATTTATTTATTTATTTATTTATTTATTTATTTATTTATTTATTTTTGCGGTACTGGGGATTGAACTCAGGGGCATTCTACCTCCGAGCTATACCCCCAGCCCTATTTTTTATTCTTTATTTTGAAACAGGGTCTCACTAAGTTGCGGAGGGCCTCACTAGGTAGCTGAGGCTGGCCAAGAACTTGGATCCTCCGGTCTCAGCTTCCCGAATGCTGGGATTACAAGCGTGCGCCACCACGCCCGGCTAGCTAATCTCTTTTATATAGTTCAGTTTTATCCTTGGGGAAGCTTTTAAAACACAAATGTATAATTTAAATTATAAATTCTAAGTAATACCATTGTGTGTGGGGATTGAACCTAGAGAGCTACACTCTTAAGCCCTATTTTTTATTCTTTATTTTGAAACAGAGTCTCACTAAGTTTCGAAGGGCATCACTAAGTAGCTGAGACCGGCTGCAAACCTGTGAGCCTCCTATCTCAGCCTCCCAAGTACTGGGATTACAAGTATGCACCACCATGCCTCGCAGCACCATTTATTAATAAATCAAAAAAGGCTTTAAAGGTTTTGCATATTTTCTCCAAGCGTAACTTTGATGCTGTTGGAATATTTTCTGGAAAATAAAATTTCCAATACAGCAAGAGGGGTTAACTGACTGAACAAATCAGGGCCTGAGGCAGTTGGTAAGCTCTTCTCATAAAAATAAACAGTATTAGAGGAATGCAAGAAGTTTCTAGTTTTTTTTTAAATGAAGACAGCAACAATAATAAGAGGAAACAAAGTTCACTGAGACATAAACTATTATTCCAAAGAGTTTAAATAGATATACACTCCCCATTCCATTAGAAAACAGCAGAAAATGAACTTAGAAAGTAGAGAAACCAGCCAGGCATGATGGTGAACGCTTGTAATCCCAGCATTTGGGAGGCTGAGACCAGAGGATCCAGGTTCCTGGCCAGTCTCAGCTACCTAGTGTAGCACTCCACAAGTTAGTGAGACCCTGTTTCAAAATAAAGAATAAAAAATAGGGCTGGGAGTATAGCTCGGAGGTAGAATGCCCCTGAGTTCAATCCCCAGTACCACAAAAAAAAAAAAAAAAAAAGAAAGTAGAGAAACCAATCTTTTACCATTAGCGGTGTTGGCAGCAAGATAACAATTGTCCTGTTTAATAGTGTGGTCTAAGCCGGGCGTGGTGGCACACGCTTGTAATCCCAGCATTCGGGAGGCTGAGACCGGAGGATCCACGTTCGCGGCCAGCCTCAGCTACCTAGTGAGGCACTCCGTGACTTAGTGAGACTCGGTTTCAAAATAAAGAATAAAAAAATAGGGCTAGGGGTGTAGCTCGGAGGTAGAATGCCCCTGAGTTCAATCCCCAGTACCGCCAAAAAAAAAAAAAAATAGTGTGGTCTAAAGCTGGGCGTGGTGGCACGCACTTGTAATCCCAGCATTTGGGAGGCTGAGACCGGAGGATCCAGGTTCACAGCCAGCCTCAGCTGCTTAGTGAGGCCCTCTGCAACTTAGTGAGACCCTGTTTCCAAATAAAGAATAAAAAAATAGGGCTGGGGCTGTAGCTCGGAAGTAGAATGCCCCTGAGTTCAATCCCCAGTACTGCAAAAAAATAAATAAATAAACCAGTGTGGTCTAATCCAGTGATAAAGATATTCTTAACATGGGATCAATTGCCATTACTGCAGAAGAAAAAAAAAATCTCCCCTATCATCATCATCCTTTGTTCTACTCACACCTGTTCCTCAAAAACACACAGACCCCTTTCCTTGGAGGTCAAAAGCTCTGCCCATCTGACTAAGGGCCAATGTCACTCACCTGGTTTCTGATCAGGCTCAGGCCAGGACTTGCGCAGAACGTGGACCGTGGAACCAGGTTGAATGCCATAGAAGTCAAGGGTCTGGTCATCTTTTAGCTTCCGGCCACAGTAGATTAGATCTTAATTTAAAAAAAAAAAAAGGACTGCTCCTCAAAATAATTTGGATGTTTAGATGGTTTTTGTTCCCTGAGAACTTTATTTTTGATTGTTTGATTGGACAAATAGCTGGAGAATGATTTATGCTTTAAAAGATACTTATTGTTGGGCATGGTCTAGAATCCCAGTACTTGGGAGGCTGAGACAGGAGGATTACAGGATCCAGGCCATACTCAGTAACTTAGTGAGATCCTGTTTCAAAATGAAATATAGGTATGGGGGTGTAGCTCAGAGGTAGAATGACCCCCGATTCAATCCCTAGATGATGATTATTATTATTTTATACTGGGATTGAACCCAGGGACATTCTATCTCTAACCTATACCCCCAGCCCTTTATCTTTAGGCAGAGTGGCATGAAGTGCTGAAGCTGGCCTTGAACTTGTGATTTTCCTGCCTCAGCTTCCCAAGCACTGGGATAACAGGCATGCATCGCTAAAGATAGGCCCAGCTCAAGATACTCTTATTTAAGAAATAAATTCTTTTTTTAAAAAAATTCTGCATGCAATAATGTAAACAATGGTATTGGAATTCTTGAAGAGAAATAAATTCTAAGCTAGGTATGGTGGTGCATTCCTGTAATCCCAGTACTTGGGAGGCTGAGGCAGGAGGATCACAGTTTTGAGGACAGCTTCAGCAACACAGTGACTCTCAGTAACCTAGTGAGACACTGTTTCAAAACAAAAAATAAAATAACAGCGCACACTTGTAATCTTAGCATTTGGGAGACTGAGACCAGAGGATCTGGGTTCACGGCCAGCCTCAGCTACTTAGTGAGGCACTCCGCAACTTAGTGAGACCCTGTTTCAAAATAAAGAATAAAAAATAGGGCTGGGGGTATAGCTCGGAGGTAGAATGCCCCTGAGTTCAATCCCCAGTACCAAAAAGAAAAAAGAAAAATCAAAAAGGGCGGAGGGTGTAGCTCAGAAGTAGAAAGCCCCTGGGTTCAATCCCCAGTACCACAAAAAAAAAAAAAAAAAAAAAAAAAAAAAAAAAAAAAAAAAAAAAAAGAGAGAGAGGGAAGGAAGAATTTTAACCATTGTTTGAAAGTACAAACTCATAAGATGAAATCACACAGAATCCATCCATAGAAGAGTAATAGAGCTTACAGTTGTGGAGACTGCTCTATTTGGATGAATGGAGAAATGTTACAACAAAAAAGGATGAAACCAATCCAGGTGTGACAGAAAATACCTTTTTTACCAGTTGAAATCCTTACCAACTACAAATTACCTTTACAGCATAATTTAATTATATTATACTTAATTTCTCCTTCCTCCACTTAGAACACCCTTGCCATCATATTTCCTTTTTTACTGTCTTCCCTCTAACCACTAAAACAAAAACCCTTCTAAACATCCCTAATCAATAACTCCTTCCTTAGCCCACCTCAAATTTGGGGCCTTTCAGTGAAAGAACTCAACAATATCATAATTTAGGAATTTTGTGATGAAGTACTACAGTATAATATATGACTGAAATGGCAAGCAATAGTTTTATTATATAATTTGTGTTTCCACTCACCCAACACCCACTTCTCTGGAGTGTTGATATTATGAGGCAACATATTCCAACCTCTTAATTTACTCTGGTAATTCAAGAAGTACCCTCCCCCAAAAAGATCACAGGAGCAGTTCAAGCCCAGTCCACGGAGACTCACCAATCAGTTCAGGATCCGGAACAGACTCCTGGAGTTTGCCAGCAATAAGCTGCTTCAAAAATGAAATACTATAGCCCCCTAGCGAGTATTCTCCCAGTTCTGTCTCTGGCAGGCGAAGAATAGACTTTGGGGCAAGTGGCTGGTCAGCCAGCTTCACGGCCAGATGCCAGTCTGAGAGAGACATTCTCTCTCTTTCTCGCTCTCTCTTTCTCCCTGTAATAGAATAAAGCCTTAGCAGCTGGAGGACAGACCACCACCCTACTCCAGCCCCACCCACCAAAGGGTTGAATGAGAGACAATTCAGTGTGACTCTGTTGGTGAAGCACAAGATGCAACCTCAGGAAGCCAGAAGTAGAATGTGGGGCCCTTCCTTAATTCATCCTGTGATGGACAGCAAGAACTTTAGCTGTCTGGGTCTCAGTGTATTCATCTTTAAAGTGGACATAAAATATCCAACCTGATAGGAATATTGTGAGGTTCAAGTGAGATTATCCAATCCTATCCCTTCTATATGTTCCTTATTTCTGATTTTGCTCAACTCTTGAAGTTCTATTACAACAGCTTTATAACAAGTTCCCTGACTTTCTTGTCTCTGTCAAAGATCTATGCTGCCACCCAACTCATGATTTTAAAACATAGATCTGATCAAATCACTTCCAATGACTCCAAAGCATCTTTATGAATAAATCAAAATTCCACAATCCGGCATATAAAAATATTCATTCTGCCCTTGCTATCTTTCCTCCCTAAAAGGCCCCTGCCCCACCCCACTTCCCCAACAGGTTAAGTACACCTTACTATGCTTCCATACATAACAAAGCACTCCCCTATTTTACATTCCTTGCTACTCTCCCAACTTTGCAAGTCTTCCCCTTGGGCCTCTTAGCAAACTATACCAACACAAACACAATCTCAGCTGCTGCGGCTGTCTCCCTCTTTTTTCCTCAGTTGTTCTCACATCCCCTATCTCCTTGGGGCAAACAGGCTACACAGATCAGCTTACTTCTCAGTCTCCCACCAGCACCCCTACACCTCCAATTCTTGAAAGTCCTTGAAAGCAAAGACTAGAATTTTTCACCTTTATGGTCCCCATGCCTGGTACATATGGATGCTCAGAAAGTAAGTCAGAAGCTAGGCATGGTGGCACATGTCTGAAATCCTAGTACTTGGGAGGCTGAGACAGGAGGATGGAAGGTTCCAGGACAGCCTCGGCAAGTAGTGAGACTCTCATCAACCTAGTGATGGCTAGGGGTGTAGCTTGGGGTCGAATGCCCTGGGTTGAATCCCCAGTAACCCCACCCCCCAACACACACACACACGAAAATAAGTCAGGAGTAACAGTGAGCGCGTAAGTCTTGTAGAGCAAAACAAGCCCTTGTTACAGTCACCATCATCATTATTTCCAAATAGGCCCTGGTAAGAAAGAGGGAAAGAAAAGGCTCTAAGGATCGCAGTTAGAGGGCAGTCACAGCAATTTAGTGAAGCCCTCTGCAACCTATTTCAAAATAAAAAATGAAATAGGGTTGAGGTTTAGTTCAGAGGTAGAATGTCCCTATGCTCCTTCCCCAGTACCACAAAAAATAAATAATAAAAAAAAATTTAATTAAAAAAATAGGGCTGGGGGTGTAGCTCGGGGGTAGAATGTCCTGGGTTCAATTCCCGGCATCACAAAACAAACAAACAAACGCGAGAGTCGGTCTTTTTGTATACCAATCTCACTTAATCCTCACAATTGTTCCCTGGGGCAGGCATCATCATTCACATTTTACAGCCGAGGGAATGGAGACTCAGAAAGATGAAGTCACTTGACCCAAGGTCACAAAGAGCAGTAGCAGGGTAGGGACACTTTCAGGTGGCGACCCCGCCTCCCCTGTGGTACCAGTTGTCTAGTCGACCCACGCTGAGCCCGCGCAGCCAGGGACCCAAAGCCCTCACCCGTCCCGCGGAAGGAACCCGGCCGCAGAACCGCCGGTGTAAACACTCACTCTGGCCTTCTCGCCGGAAACCGGAAGCTCCGCGCTGCATTCTGGGAGTTGTAGTTTTTGCTGCGGCCCGCCTCATAAATAGCCGGCCGGCCAGGGGCGCTAGTTGCAATGCTTCCGGTTCCGGGGAGGCGTGGCTTCTGGGCCGTTTGAAATCTTCGGCGCCGAAGCTTTTTGTTGCTTTCCCTGGGGAGGGTAGTATTTCATGTCAGGCTTTTGTTATTTTTGTGTGTGGTACAGAAAATTGAACTCAGGAGCATTCTACCTCCGAGCTACACCCTCAGCCTATTTTTATTTTGAAACTGGGTCTCTAGGTTGATGAGAGCCTCACTACTTGATGAGGCTGGCTGTGAATCGGCCATCCTGCTGTCTTAGCCTCCCAAATACTGAAATGACAGGCGTGCGCTACCACGCCTGGCTCCTGTCAGATTTATAGGGAGCAGTTGAGGTAGGGAGGTCTGCTGTGGGTTTCTTTTTTTTTTTTTTTTTTTTTTTTTTTCGTACTGGGAATTGAACCCGGGGCATTCTACCCCCGACCTACAGCCCCAGTCCTATTTTTAATTCTGAAACAAAGTCTCATTAAATTGTTGAGGGTCTCATTACGTTGCTGAGACTGGCCTCCGGCTTGGTGTGGATTTTTCAAAAGCGATCTACAGACCCAGTATTCCCGCGCTCTCCTGAGAATCACATGAAGATCATAGGTTCTGCCTGGCTGAGGCAACTCCGTTGGTCGAATGGGGAACCCAGGTCCCCTCCTGCTCTGACCCTTCCCGCCAGAAGGGCCTTTTCCCAAGCGGCCTCTTCAGACACACCCCACAGATCCCCCACCAACCTTTCGAAGAAAACGTCTGTGCTCCTCACAGTGACTTCTCTTAGGGGACCTGCCAATGGGGGTGTCCCAGGACCCACCAAAGTTGGGTCTTTCAGAGGTTTTACAAAGTCGGTTTCTTGCAAGCCTTGAATATGCAACAGTGGAGTTTATATGACAGTCATTCATAGAGTCAATTTGGGGAGAGGAATTTCCAGTGAACTCTCATAAAGAAACTGCATCAATGAAAAAGTTCTACGTTGCTCAAATTGAATTGTGTTTGCATGGAAGTTAGAATTACCTAAGATCAAAGAGGGGCTACTGATTGGACTCTACTCAAGGAATTTGTTCGAAAACTAAGGAAAGAACCAAGTTTTTAAAAGGTGAATTTAAGAAAATGAGGTAAATCATAAGAGCTAAAGGTGATCTGCTGTCTACACAGATCTACACAGATGTCTGATTTTTTTTTTTTTTTTTTTTTTTTACTAGGGATTGAATTTAGGGGACATTCTACCTCTGAGCCGCAGCCCCAGCCTTCTTATTTTTTGTCTTGAAACAGGGTCTAACCAGGTTGCTGAGAGTCTCACTAAGTTGCTGAGGTTGGTCTTGAACTTTTGATCCTCTTTTCTCAGCCTCTTAAATACTAGGATGACAGGGGTGCACCACCACACCCAGCTAAGAGCTGAATTCTTGAACATTCCTCTGTAAGGCTTGGAATAGAGTGAGCAATTGAGCAAGATAGCTTGATTTAGAAGAGTAGACAGACTACAGGTCTGGGAGAAAGAAGAGGCTAATCACACCTCTCCTGTTCTCATAAATTGTGGAAAGGAAGGTTGGGGGGGGCGGGTTGCTCAGAATTTCTGTCACTTGTCTTTAGACTGAAGCCCAGGTTCCTTGTGATGATCCCCAAAGTCTCACTTTCCCCATCCTACAGACCTTTAGGTATACCCCCTTTCAGAAATTCTGAAGTATCCAGACCTTTTAAACTCTTTTCTATCTGCTAATACCTGAATACCATATCTTGTCATTTTATTAAACTTTAATATTATTATTTTTTGTGTGTGTGTAGTACTGGGGATTGAACCCAGAAGCATTCTACATTTGAGCTATGCCCCCAGTCCGATTTTATTTCTTATTTGGAAACAGGGTCTCACTAGACTGATGAGAATCTCACTACTTGCTGACGTTGTCCTCAAACCTGTAATCTTCCTATCTCACCTCCTAAGTACTGGGATTACAAGCATGCGCCACCACGCCCAGCTAAACTTTAATATTATTGTGTCCTAACTGCTTGCTGGAAAAATCAGGAACCTTATTTCTTGCTTTTCTCAAAGTGGAGCTGAATATACTAGATGCTAATGAATTTCTTGTTTTGATTGATTTCATCGTAATTTCCACAGAATGCACTATAACTCTTTTTTTTTTTTTTTTTTTTTTTTTTTTTTTTTTTTTTTTTTTTTTTTTTTTTTTTTTTTTTTTTTTTTTTTTTTTTTTTTTTTTTTTTTTTTTTTTTTGCAGTACTGGGGATTGAACTCAGGGGCATTCTACCTCCGAGCTACACCCCCAGTCCTATTTTTTATTCTTTATTTTGAAACCAGGTCTCACTAAGTTTCGGAGTGCCTCACTACGAAGCTGAGGCTGGCCGCGAACCCAGATCCTCCAGTCTCAGCCTCCCGAATGCTGGGATTACAAACGTGCACCACCACACCTGGCACTATAACTGTC